>CAHIKZ030004061.1:197500-255000 GCA_903632075.3 Acanthosepion pharaonis
ATGGTGGCTAGAATTTATTAATTTAAGCGGCGTACCAGATTGAGGGAAAGGTTTCCTTTATTCATAGTTGTATTGGCTAGATGTAACCATCAATTCTATGCTAACAGTTCCTTCACTGGCAATTCTCGCTTGTGCAAAACATTTCCGTCTCCATGCTTTCGAGCCCAATTTTAACATCAAAAATCGAAATGCAACTCAATCATTATCTACTGTCTTTGTAGTGAATGCGAAATAATAATAACTCGTTTAATCCACTCTTTTCCAATTCAATGTTGCTGAGGAAAAAGATTCAAACAAATTCGCGAGCCTATGTGAAATTTTAATTGGACCAATGAAAACCTTGTCTTCACAGAAATTAAGCACTGAGCTGAAAATAAGGAAGAAATTAATTCGTGAGCCGACGTAAACTTATTTTTGAACTAATGAAAAGCCTGTTTTCACAGAAATTAGCCGTTGATTAAAGAAGAATGAAAATAAAGTTTGGAGCCTATGCAAAATACTTTTTTATATAAATCTGGAACAAATTAAATTAATAAAAGAAGAGTGTCTTAAATGATGTGAAAGTTTCGTCTCCGTTCAAATCGACGTGCGTTGAAGCCAGTGTAAAAATTATTTGCCAAATGTATTATCGGCCTTTAACCAAGTACGGAATACTTTTCTCTTGGCAGTCCATGAAACCTTAGTATTTTACGCTATTTGTTCCAGGGCGTAAATTTACCGTAGATAACATTGCAATTCTGACATAAAAAAAATGCTCCTCTGGTCAAAGGAGAAACAATTCTCTCGGATGTAAATGTCTAGAGAGTGACTTGATCGCACGGTCATCTACATTAAATTTGAGTCCTGACTCTTAAAACATTTCACCGTTCCTGACTGATCTTCTGTTATCAAAGTGTCGGATACAGTAATCGTGGACAGAAGAAGAAAATAAATCTAAATGAAATCGGCTAGGTTTATAAAAATATTTCTAAAATTTCCAGCATCCTTTGTTCGAGCGCATGCGTAGTGGTTTCAACAAAACAAATTTAGTCCAATCAGGTCCGGAAGGACGAAACGCGTCATGAGTAAACTTTTACAAGCTTACAATACATTTTCCCCAATGTAGTTTGTATATATATATATATATATATATATATATATATATATATATATATATATATATATATATATATATATATATCAGGTCATCCGATAAGTTCTATCCGAATTTTCAATAAAAGAAAACAAGTGACCAAATGTTACATTTAATTACAGATTCAATCAACAATGTATTTTCCCTGATTATCTATGACTTCCTTCCATCTATTAACAAGCTTACTAATTCCATTACTGTAAAATTATTTTGGCTTTGATTCGAAGAACTCACAAATGTCAGTTTTAACCTTTTCCTGTGTTACAAAAGCTGTTTCTTCCAAATTGTTCTGTAATCACGAAACAAATGGTAGTGTGAAGGAGCAAGACCCGCAGAATAAGGTGGATGTGGAATTTTCACCCAACCAAGTTCTTCGATCTTTTGTGACGTGATTCTTGCTGTGTGGGGTCGCGCATTGTACTGATGAGACATCACCTATTTTCGATTCACTAGAGTAGGTATTTTTTCCCTCAGAGCTTGGTTCAAACGCTCTAATTACTGACAGTATATTTGAGCATTAATTGTTGCATTAATTGTTGCATTAGTTGCTAAGAATTCAAAGTGGCTTATTCCTTGGCAACCCCACCAGATTGAAAGAAGAACCTTTTGCCCATGAAGTTCTCTTCTCGGCTGTGGTTGGTGTCTTCCCCTTTACCAAGCCACTGTCTACGACGCTTAACATTTCGATAAACGATCCATTTTTCGTCGCAAGTCATAAGTCTATCCAAAAAAGGTGAAAAAAGAATGCAAAGAAGAGCAGATAACTCGGGATTTGAGGTTGTTTTCCGACAATTCATGAGACACGCATTTTCTAAGTTTAGGAACTTTTCCAAGTTGTTGAAGATGACGATGAACAGTTGTATGGTTTGAACTGAGAACCACTGCCAATTCCTCAACTGATAAATCAGGATTTTTCTTCAAGGGCTCCTTCAAGTATCTTTTCATCAAACTCAACTGGACGTCCGGTTCGATCTTCATCTTCAAGAGTGAAATCTCCACCTCTAAATTTTGCAAACCATCTTCTACAAGTTCTTTCATTCACACATTCCTCTCCATAAACTGAGTGGATGTTTCTAGCCGCTTCGGCTACTGAGTTTCCTTTCTTGAACTCATAAAGCATTATGTGCCTCAAATGATTCTTGGGTACTTCCATGTTAGCAGGGTATTAATCAAACAAAATTTTATTTTATTGTTCCCTGAAATAATATTTGATCAGTTTAAATGCATCTAAACATAAGAATAATGTTCAGCTCCATTAGACATTATAAAATACTCTTTAAATTTCGTTCATTTTAAAAAAAGATAAAATTCGGACCGAACTTATGGGATGACCTTATATATATATATATATATATATATATATATATATATATATATATATATATATATATATTCTTTCTAGTCAGCATACCATTACTGTAAGCACTGCTTGAGCTGATATTAGGGTTTTTTTTTTCTTATTTTTCTCCTTTCATTCCCACACATGGCTGGTCAGTCTGGTACAGTTTCTATGGCTTTCTATCCTGAACGATGACTTGTGATTGTATCATCTATTTTTGAAGATACCTTCACATATATCGTGCTCTGCTCATTTTACTCCTTCGCTTCTACGTTGTAAACCACTTCTTCAATTTTAAAATCTCCGTCCCGTGGACATTTATTTTTACCCCTACAGTTAAACTACTCCCTATTCACCATATTGCTGAACGTTATCCTTGAAATTCTTGGCGTTTTGTTTTTCATTGTAGCACTCAAGTTGCGAGTACAGCTGTAATTTAATTTTACTATATTTCTATTAAACATCTTGTGTGACACAGAAACTCTTATGGAAGTGGTTATCAAGCTTCGCTATGTTAGATTTCACCGCTAAATTAAACGGTTTGGTTCCTGTCGAAGAGCCCGTATTTTCTACGAATTTTCTCGAAGATTCAAGCCAGTAATTTATAGTGTTTTCTCGAACATTCAAGCCAGTAATTAATACTGTATAATTAAAAACAGAGTATGTTCTTAAATAAATTGTATCTATACAAAAAACGTATAAACATAAAATATATTAAATAGCTGTTGGTCTTAATCCATTCCATTACATGTCGTTATTTATATGTATGTATATGTGTGAATATAAAACAAATAAATTGCAGTAAATATTGTAATTACCTGAAAAAAACACTGAGCGAGACTCGGTTTCCATTCCATTTGTAACGTTTCGAATGCTTCCTATATTTTTCATCTTAACCGGATTAATTTGAGTCAATCAATGGATCCTAGTTTCCGCCACACACATCTTGGCTCGGACAGATATCACAGTTCTGTATCTACGTTTATTCCTATCTTACTGACAGTTATATAAGTTGTGTCATCAGCATAATGCCTATTATGATTCATGTTGCCTTCGACCTATCTAGTTCCATTTGTTCTTCTTAAACCTTGCAAAGTGCATTTTATTTTGAATAAGCATGATTTAATAAGATGGGAAACAAATGATGGCATATCCATTTTTGTATATAACATCCGTGCCGTTATAGACTAAATATCATTGATGTGTTCTTAAATAAAACTATGCAACCCTAAACTATAATATTATTTAACAAAGTATAGTTGCATGGGAAATATATTAGTAATAAATATAATAGTAATGTATTATCCATTATAGTAATACGATGTAAATTCTCAAAATTATAGTATGATTGATTCAAGTTGCTTTGTTTTAAGAAATAATAGTGAGGGGAGAGATTCATACAATCATTACATTACTTCAAGCCACGACCAAATATCATCCTAACAAATAGAACTTATTTGTATTGTCAGAAATCATATCCTACAGAGCACAGAATTAAAGAATATGGTTATTCTCGTTGCGATGTCGGTAATAAAACGTAAAGATCCGAACAGACATTGGAATAGGGAAAGATGATTTCAGTGACTAGAATCAGTATTAAGATATATGGACATTAATTTGGAAAGTACGAAAAGCCGGTTGAAGTCCTTATGATATTTTCCTCCTATACCAGGTGTAACAGGAAAAATTGGCTAAATAGTGTAACATCATAATTGTCCATCCCATTAAAATTTTAGTATCTAAAAAACAGTAAACATCTTCCTGGTTTTCTGATAAGACGTTTAGCCAACTTGATACAACTTGTCTTAAGAATAACTGAAAACCCTTTGCGTTATTCAGCTAGATAGTGTCCACAGTCTTCCAAACTAAGCAATGGTTTGAGGAAAAAAGATCATTCAGGCATTTAGTAATGGTGCCAACATTCATACAATGGATTCCATCTTCAAATCATTCAAGAACCAGAGAAAGGTGAATAAGTGTTAAAAAAATCGGGAACAGTAGAGAGGAAAACTGGATCAGGAGGTCACAACGGAAAGAGGGATCATCATTTCAATTGAGAACTAAATAGATCATTCAACTCATATGATGTTTGGCACATTAGGGAGAACAATTTCACCTATGACAGTTTAAAGAACAGTGAAAAAAGACTTGAAAATGAAATCATACTTGAAATCTTTGTTATTCCAGGATAGAAGTTTAGAAGGTTAGAGTGGATGAAGTACATCTTGAATAAGTTGTAAAATAATCCTGAAATAATATGTATATATCGGAACTTGATTTCAATCCTTCCTGAGCTACCAAGCTTAGTTGTAATTAATTAATACTGAACATGTCATTTTCGTTTATGATCGATTTCTTGGAGAGAATTAATCATTTTTATTGCTCAAAGTAGAGTCCAATATATATATATATATATATATATATATATATATATATATATATATATATATATATACCACTAATAAAATTCCATTAAGATATCTTAACTCATTTCTAAGATAAAACGGTTCCGAACTTAATCTAACAATCGGACAATTTTACTGTTACACGATTTGGACAATTTTGCTGTTACATTCGGTATATGGCAATGAAGGAGAGACAATTTTCTCATGAGTTACAGGATATTTGGGCGAATAATAACGCGCTTCTACAGAGACTCCCCAGAATCCCATGGAGAGAAGACGTGAGCAACGCAGGCATTTTAAGCATAATGGCAAGGAAAAGGACTCTTATAATTACAACCAGTAGAGGCAATTGAAATTACTTGGATACAAACGAGAAGATGGGACGTGAGGAATTCTCAGAGGACATGAGAGAAGGAAAAGGGAAACAGCGAATAACCTTCTTAATGAGTTTATGTCAAGGAGAGGCAGGACGAGGACCATTCCTACAGATGAAGAATTGCAAGCCGCTCGCTAGCTACATTATCGCGTTTTCCTTGGCAAGTATTCTTGCGAGATCCATTCCTTGGGTCTAACAGTCCGGACCATTAGATTTAGAATGCGCTATGCTACATACATGAGCTTTAATCATCGCCATTCTCTTCATATTCCATTAGTAAGAAGTATCATCCTCTCGGAGAGATCTTCCCAAAAGCTGCTGCTTTGTGCAAAAGACTCCCGGCTGGCTGTTTTCCCGAAGACTATAATCTTAACCTTTTTATGTCTAGTGTTAACCGTTATTTTCCCTATTATTTTCCTTTATAAAGTGTATTTGATTTTTCTTACGCTAATACATATATTAACAGACCACCATGAGTCAATTTTGGGTTTTGTATTTTACGAACATTACAAAAAAGCTAATTAATCCGTTTTAGATAAAATATAATCACCGTTTTATTGCAAATTATTAATAAGATACGATGACTCTCCTGATTAGATTACAAATTAAAATATAATTTACTCAACATATAATTTATAGAAAAAAGTCTTAAATGTTGTGTAAAATTACACAACATTTAAGTCTTGTCGCTGAATATCACTCAGCAAATATGAAGTTTTAAGCATGTGGAGCTGTTAAGTTATATAATATATATTCAACAAATAACACAATTTAGAATCAATTAGTCAGTCTAGGTGATAGCACGAGTAGCAGGCATGTTTTAGTTGAAGTCAATGTAGTATGTAAAGCCATTACGAAATGTTCTTGTGTTCAGTCTATTCTCTGTTGTACGAAATTGTCTTTCATAAGAAAGTGTTGTAAACTAGGGACATTTTCAGCGCTCCCAAACTATCTACAAATGATTCTACATATATCAGTTAGATAAACTGCGATATTTTCAGCTCCGTCCAAGCGAAATATCATATATATATATATATATATATATATATATATATATATATATATATATATAGTGAACATTGAAGATAACACTCAAAGGCGACATGCTGTTTCATGCTACAAGCAATCGTCAGGCGCTGGAGGTTTGCGTTTAGCATGAAACAGCCTGTCGCCTCTGAGTATTGACTTAAATGCTCAATTTATATACTCTCTATCTCTGATATTGAGTACTTTTCCCCATAAATATAACACACCATAAAACTATATTTCTTCATATATATATATGTAGAGAGAGAGAGGGTGAGAGAGAGAGAGAGAGAGAGAGAGAGAGAAAATGCCGTAAGAATTTTTGCCGTTAACAATAAAATTTAAAAAAAATTCCAGACGACATGCATTTAACTGATGTCAGAATTCGTTGAAAAATACATCCCTACCTCCTACCTAAACGTAACCACTTTTTCAAACGTAACTAATAACTGATACAACAAAAGTTAATGAAAATGAAGACGCAACCACCCCTTGTCTGGATGAATGGATTTATCTGTATCCTTGGAAACTGTAAATTATGATTTTTGCCGTGCCTTTAAAACCCAGTAAATTTAAAAATAAGTTACTCCAAAATTCGCTTGAGAATTAAATGGAACTAATGTCTTTAATTTAATTACAAAATTAAATTCGAAGCCTTTAGCTTCCATTTTTGAAACATGGTTAGAACTGTGTAGCGAAAAAAAAACATATTTGAAATCAGTTAATTTATAATATTATATATATATATATATATGCGTATTAATATAAGAATAGATAGATAGATAGATAGATAGATAGATAGATAGATAGATAGATAGATAAAGCAAAATAATTTCCATTAGTGTGTATCGACATTATTCTTCACAGAATAATTTACACTACACTTTATTCAGTTATATTATAGGATAAAAAACAAATAGGAAACTGTTTCTTCTTTATATTCCACCTGCATGGAATGGCGTACAGACAGCTGTTAATCATGTTTTCCTCTATGGAGGGTTTTACTTAGAAGAGATGTCTGCCAAATGTTGAACCACTTTTGAAAGTCGTCCTGATGTTCTATGGAAGGACCAATAACAGTTACTGGACGTGAGGCACTGATTTTCCTGAATAACTGTTTTATTAGAAAGTTGCAATAAATTTAAAGCAACAGTGCTGGCTACGCGGTCAATGAATTCCTAATATGGAACTAGCTAGTATGAAATATGTAAAAAAAAATAAACATATTTCAATTATACAAACACCATTGATTATAATGTAATATCTACCAGCAAATCGTCAGTTAATATTAGCTGCATCTACCGCAAGGAAAGTTGGTCCTCTGTGTCGCGCCAGAAGATTTTTTCTTGTCTTAGTCTATTCTTCACATCGACAAATGGACATTTCGTGCATGCATTGAATACTGTTGCCATATATGATCTGGTTACCCCGCTGTTCATCTCAAAGAGAGATATGCAATATGGTCGGTCTTGACTTGGCATCTAGACACCAGTCACTTTCTAACAGCTGTGATTTAGATTTCCTCTGTGTTTTCTATAAATATTTTCATGGCAACTGCTCTGACGAGACATTTTCACTGGTGTCCCCGACTGCATAAATTTAAACGTGCTAATAATTTGACATCTCATGCACACCCCTTTACTGTCGAAACAGTTTAATATAACCGCCTCTTCTTCTTCAATCGCTTCTCCTATCGCACTTCCCGAAAGAAGAACTCTCTTCCTCTTCATTGCTTCTTTAAATCTCCTCAATCCCCTCTATCTCCAATATTTTCTCTTTCACTGTCTGTACCTCTTGAGTATTAGTGGCACTACTGCCTTGTTTGGTGTGAAATGCTTATAAAACAAAATTGTGAGAACTAACCTAATCTATGTATCTCGTTTGAATATTTTCCTAAATGAGGACCAATTATGCCATTTACACAGGATATAATACCCATAATTATTTTCGTATTCGTTTGGACAGGGGGATGTTTCAATCATATCGCTTTTTTTTCCAAAAATCAGTACATTTATAACAGAATTTCGAGAGGATATGTTTTCCCAATTACTACAATATCTTCCAAATGTTGAACCACTTTTGAAAGTCGTGCTGATGTTATATAGAAGGATCGATAACAGTTACTGGACGTGAGGAACTGATATATATATATATATATATATATATATATATATATATATATATATATATATATATATATATATATATATAAAAGTATTAGATAAGAACAGATAGATAGATAGATAGATAGATCTCTTTAAGTTTATGATCAACAGATATCTATCCTACACAGCCTGATATTATGCACTTACTTTCTTCTTTTACAGACATACAAAAAGATAAAACTCATTCAGTAATAATCTACCTTGAGTTGCTCTTGGGGGCTTTTATTGAGTGAAAATTTTATAAAAAAATATCGGACATTTAATAGTTATATATTTATGATCCAAAGATTTAAAAGATTGTTGGTACTAATTCGTGTTTTATTTTTAGAGAAATATTTGAAAGCACTAAACATCTAGAGGGTAACGGTACTTTTATCCAACACAAAAAAAGCCTTGTTATAGACGAAAGCTGACACCTTCATAAACGAAAACAAACCAGAGGAAATCTATTTGACAGTTTGAGATCCCTTTTAAGAAACGCACCAATCATTTCGTAAAGGAAAATCGATGAGTAAAACAATGGAAAACTAAGAGAAGTCTAAAGAATTACAGTCTCTAGGATATGCTATCCTGGTTCCAGGAGCGTTAGCGAAATTGTATTTTTAACAAATGTCTGTCCGGTTTATTGCAACAAAATGAAAATTGTCAACATGCGCAAAATATTTCATCTATATAAATAAATTTATAAATAAATCTATAAATATATAAATAAATGCGAATTCCAGTGTGTCAGTGTGTCACGCTTTTAAAAATTTACTCCTAGAGGCCGTTTCCCAACATTTTATATTATTTTTGAATCAGGCCGACTCCGTGAGCAAATTAAAACCATTTCCGTTCGGATCCGGACCCACAGATTTTTAGGTGATTTTTGGCCACGAAACTTTTTGTAAAATAACAATTTTTATAACTTTGAAAATAATGCTGGGAATAATTAAAATTAATTGCGAAATCAAGCAAAAGTCACCCATGAAATAAAAATTGCTTTTACGTAAAATAAGTACCCAAGGAAATCAAGTTTTCTTTAAATTAACTGTCGACAGAAGAATTATCGTTAAACTTTTAAAAGGTAAGCTTGAATATTAATGCAATATTTAAATGCAGCGATCAAATTTATTGTTGCCTATTGCATACGGCAGCAGTATGACTCACAAAAATAAATTTCCGACAACAGAGGAGCTGATTTTAATCAAAAGATCCAAGGTTGCAGCGATAGCTTGCACCACATATGTCACTCAAACAATTTGCTTCAGTCACTGCATGATGAAAAAATATTGGTGTTGCGACGTTTTATATTGCTGTTGTTGCCTACAGGGCATATTTGTTTATAATTTCTAAAGGTTTTCCGTTGGTTTTATTTTGGTCTTAAAACTTATGATCTCTTATCTTGAATTTCTGACCATTCACGATAGGATATGACATCTACAGCATAACGAGCATTAGCTTTGATAATTAATGGCTTAAATTTAGTAGCAGTGTTCAAGCTGAAGAATAGACAATATAGAAATAGCATTTTTGTTTCAATAAACATCATGTATAGGACTACCAAAATATTATTGGGAATTTGGTAGTGGGGACTATCATCATTCCCATATAAGCATAAAGTTAAGTCAGCAAAATTAGATATTTAGAGGAAATGATCAGTATCACATATGAAATGACGGAGGCCTCTTTGAGATGATGATATTAATTTGTCAAGAAAATTCTACCATTAGTTTTGAATGAATCTAAGTTTCTCTTCAGCGAAAATATATAGCTTTTTCTTTACCAATGATTCAAACGTTATTGCATCGGTTCCCAGTCCCGTGGCTGATACGGTTTGATTGCCACAGCTACAATACTTCTTTACCTTTGCCTTCACATATATATCACGAAACAAAGCCCATGCATAAAAGTGTAGGGGAATTTTATTTTTCACATATTGGGGTTTAAAACTTCTTAATATTAGAGTTTATAGAGTAAAATATAAGCACTGATACGTGGTTCAATTATTTAATGTAAAAATACCACATCATACTGCGTGATAACAGGTATAAAGTGAATATATCTCTCCTGGTATTACCCGTTATTCAACTTCCCATCAGCTATTTGTTACTACTTATTCAGCTACGATCACACGATATATATTAATGTGTTACACTGTGACCAGACGATATTATCGCCTGTTATTTCGCCGGGAGGTAGTGTTTTTGCCAGCCAGACTATTATTAACATAATTCGGTTCATCCATACTTTGGCTACTGGGCTTGTGCCAAATGAGCTAAATTCAGTAAATGTCAGTATGTAAGTCACACTGTGGACAAATATTTTGTGATAGTGTCTCGGAGATTATAAATAATGTAGCGAAATCTATATATTTATTCAACTGATGTGTTTTGTGTCATCGTAACCTCAACTTAGTAAAATTATTGTGTACGGGCCGTGTTAAATATTTTAGAAAGCCTAATTAGCATATTATAATTGCTTTAATATATTCAATACTCAATAAATTCGAGAAACTTGTAGCTTCAGCCAACTAAACTGTGATTTTTATAAATTATAGGAAACTGCCGCAAACGTAGTACATAAGTTGTAAGATTTTCCTCTCTGTATCATGCCGGAGAAGGGCTTGCACTCATTTTCATAGCAGGCCACGAGAATCAGGTGAACGGTTGACTTAAGTATATTTCCAGGCGCTGAGTATTGCAACTTCATAGATCTATCCTATTTTGAAAGCCTGGAAGAGAATCACAATACACAATCATATATACACTACTAGTCAAATTATTTCCCAGTGCCGAATCTTGCAACTTCATAGAACAATACACGATCATATATACACTACTAGAGACCCTAAAAAGTATCTTTCTTTTTTTAAAGCAATGATCTTTGTGTAAGTGTAAGTTAATTTGTTTTTGGCATTTTGCTGAGAAAAAAAATGATTCGGAAGAAGTTTGCAAAATTTAAGTTTTAAATTTAAAAATAAGAATAACAGATTTCATTACTGGGTAAGGTAAATTGGTTGAATAGATAAAACAGGTAATATCAAGCAAGCAGTAATTCAGTCTAATGTGAATTCAAGTGGTTGCATAATGTAACTTTTGGAAGACGTTTTATTCATGCTCAGTACTAAAGAAGATAAAAGCATTCAAATCAATTTTTCAAAATTTATCTAGTTATACTGAGGTCAAATTACTGAGGAAGACTTGTATTCGGTATAATAAATAAAAACATTGTTTTGCTTAATTAATTTGTTTCATTAAAAATAGCACTTTAGGATTAAATTTTTTTTAGGGTATCCAAATACTTTTGATTGGTAGTGTATACAAACTCCCCATAGGAGATTGAACAGTCCATCAGATATCGCATGCGAAAATATAAGGATTAAGTTTCAGACACATTAAGTTTGCTCGCACATAATGTCCGTAGTTGAATGACGAAATACCGCTGTTGAATATTTTATTTTAAGTCGACATATGTTAACCTTAACTCGGTTCATCTACTTGTATAATTATACAAATATAAGTAAATATATAATTATACAAATATAAGTAAATATATAAGTAGATATATAAATAACAAAACTGAAATTTAAAAAATAGTAAATATTCTTCAGAACTAAATTAATCAAACGAAGTCAAATGAAATGAGTATAGGATATAAAATTGAGTATATTACAGTATACATTAGTACAGTATAGATTATTTTGTACAGTATAGTATTCGGTATAAAATATAACATTTAGTACAGTTTAGAATATAAGTATTTAGTATAAAATATAAAATGACACCTTTTGATATAGGTGATAATGAAATTTTCACCATAGTATCTGTCATTTCATTGTAGACAGATACAAATCAATATCCAAAAATGTTCAATGGGAATGATTATATCAACACAGAATCGTTTCTTTTCATAAAGAAATGAGTTGCTGCTGCTATAGACGGTCTGGAAATGCCAATTCCTGACTTTCCAGTCCTCTGGGTAATGAATGATTGTCCACCCTAAAACTACTTTTCCATAGAGGAAACGTCGCAAGCCGCTCACTGTTCTATCGTTATTTACACGGAATGTTTTCATACGAACTACTTTCTTTAGTTCTAACGTTCCCGGCTATAGGCCGCCATACCCCCACATTGTAACGATCTACCTTAATCCCTTTTGTATTCCATTGGTCAGACGTAAGTTCTGCTAGAGCAGCAGCTTCTCAAGAACCGCGGATTTGTGGAACCGACTCTTCCTCGATCAAACAAGCTTAAACTTTTAGAGGTAACCGTTATATTTATTAGATATAATCATAAACTGTGCCGCTTATTTTATCCTCTACCTCGTGGTGCTCCCAGATCTTGTACAGGTAAACATTATTGAAAAATATACAATTGTGTTTTAAGATAATATGTCGTAATCTTAAGAATCAGAAATAGACAGTTGGAATAACTCGAGCATATGATGAACGATGAAGATATGGAGAACTTGATACTCACATGATATATGGTAATAAAGTAGAACAGAGGGGGACAATCGAGTAATCATGTTAACAAGCCTGGTCAAAAAGATAGCAAAACAGTGAGAGACAAAGAAAAAAGAGAAACATCGCTAAGAGCTACGAAGGATAGGACATTGTAGAGAGCCACGATCTCCCACGTTCTGAAAATACATAACATAGATGATGATCATATAGAAGAAGAAAGGACTGAATATGATATATTCCACAAAATAATGTTTAGAATCTTCAGCATCAATATATATATATATATATATATATATATATATATATATATATATATATATATATATATAATTTAAATAAAAACAGACCACATTAAGGTTCCATGTAATAAATTATTTCACCACAGCCCTTTTAAAGGACTGCGGATCATCAGACTTTACTTCCAAAACTATCTATCTATCTATCTATCTATCTATATATATATATATATATATATATATATATATGTATGTATGTATGTATGATGGACTCTCCCGTTGCTTTCGAGGGATGAGTGTCTTTCAGCTCAGATTTTAATCCTGTACCTGTCACCCGTCACATTAACTCTCCTGAGAGTGGACTTATTGTTCAGGTGGAATAGCAAAGAAAGAAACACAAAACTCAACTACCGACTATCCACAAAAAAATATTTGTTTACAGTGGTGAAAGCTTGTGTAAAACCAGCCACATTTATTGGAAGTTTTACGAATTTCGCCTGAAGACACACCAAGAAACAGTTTCTTAAAAGAACAAACAACTTGAGATGTTAAGACTCGCCTAACAAACACAAAGTGTCACGAATCCATATAGCGGGTTTGGGAAGAAGACTCTGTACTCAGCAACCAGATATAAAGTATTGTTATCCGTTTTTTAACACATTTGAACTTTTCGAGTTATTATTTTATTTTATTTTACACATATTTGTGCGATATCGCCCTTGTTCGAACTCGACTTGCAAGTACGGCCCAGCGACTGATTGATTTTGCCTGCATAGATCAATTCACAACGTGGGTAGGTTAGACTAGAAATCAAAGCAGTTACTTCGGTAACCAGACGTTGGAAGTGAGCTGGGAACGACGAGGCTGATACCGAATCTAACCAGATTCCCATCCGAATCACCAAAAGGTTAGAACGTCACATTTGGTGCCGCGACCAATACCAAGCCAGTTGGTCGTCACAAGACAGGATAGCACGACTGAAGCAGACAGGCGGATGTCACGTTTGGAGCGGCGACACCGGGGTGGGGACGTCACAATTGGTGCCGTGACAGCAGGATAAGACCCTGGATAAGCCGCTGCCACAGAAGTTGCAGAAAAAATTTCGACCAGGTCAACGCACGGCGTCTCAATGACTCAAATTGAAACAGACTAGAGTGGGAAGCAAAGGACTTTGGCTGGCTATAGCCATACGGTTCCAGATACTCTAGTACGACAACCCGGAACCTGAGAAGAACGAGCGGAAAATCGTCTGTCAGGTAGGACACTTTATTTTCGGTTGATCTCCCAATTTGGATTGTTGCTGCTCAGATTGTTTTTCTTTTGCTGTGTTAAATATGTCTGACTATGATTCGGATAGGGTAGACATAGAGGAAGATGGGGTTAGACAGGGATTGTCAGCAGACCTAAGAAAATTGTTGGGTGGATCTAGGGTCCCAGCATTTGACGGTAGTAAAAAGGATTTTAAAAATTGGCTGGAAATCTTAGATAAGAGCCGCCTAATATATAGACTCTCAGACCAAGAGACCCTATATTTGGCGTATGATGCCACGAGAGGGAAAGCGTCTATATTATAAAAGGACTCTTAGACAGTGAGCCCCACTTGACATGGGAAAGTTTGGAAGAATTATTACCTAGGGTGTTCGCTGACGAGGGGACGGCGATAGAGGCCATGAGAACCCTTATGAAATTGACGCAGCTGAGGGACGAAATTGGGAGCCCGAGCAGAGAAGCTGTCGTCATTAGCTTTCCCAGAGGTAGTGAGAAATAATGCGGTCATGCAGGCCCAGTTGGCTGATCTGTATGTTGAAGAACTCAATGACGAGCGTGTTCGTCACGATGTTTTCAAGGAAGGACCGCTAAGGTTATCGGCAGAGAGAGCCAGGGAGTTTGGGAGAAGGTAAAAAGAGGTGGGAAGAAGCAAGAGCTAAGTCGAGAGGTCGGAAGAAAGGGGGAAGGCGGAAGACACCCCGCGTGGAATCGGAGGGTCAAGCTAGAGGCGGATGAGCCTGAGGTGTGGGAAGAAGATCCCAATAGAAAGGCTTGGTTAACAAGGCATGGGTTCTATAAGCCTACGCCGGGTAGATACGGGCTGGTCTGCTGGGCATGTGGGCATGAGGACCACAGAGCAGCGGAATGTCCGACGAAGTGGGGTTTGCCCCCAGACTTCGAACAGGATAAATACACTAGGTGTGGGAAGAAGGACACCTAGCCAAGTGGTGCGGTTTGAGAAAATGTGCCCCACCGATATTGATATAAATGTCCGAGCCCATGAGAAAAAACCAAGGAAAATCCAGCGGGCCACCCCGGAATTAAGAGGGAGGGTGACCCAGTTAAAAAGAAAGAAAGTAAAACCTTGGACATGTGGTCAGGTGAGCCACTTAGGTAGAGGGCAGGTCCCCCCAGGAATAAGAGAGAGGGTGACCCAGTTAAAAAACAGGGAATTAAAACTTTGGATATGTGGTCAGGCGAGCCACTTAGGTAGAGGGCAGGTCCCCCCAGGAATAAGGGAGAGGGTGGCCCAGTTGAAGAGAGGGAGAGTAAAATGTTGGATATGTGGCCAGGTGGGCCACTTTGCGGTAAACTGTCCGACAAGAAGGTGCTGGTTTTGTAGGAGACCAGGGCACCTGAAGAAGAATTGTGTTCTTAGGAACAGCCGCAAGAGACTGGGAGAGGTCCAGCCGGGACCGGCCAGGTGCAGAAAACGCAGAACTCCCCCATGTGAGAATAATGAAAGGAGTTTGTTGCTACCGGCGCCTATGGCTGGGATGACCCAGAGGTTGGAACCCAGAAAAAGGAAAGCCCAAGAATTCTCTTCGCTGACGCAAGAGAAGGAGCTATCCTGTAGGGCAGAGATAGGGGGTAGGGCGATGAAATCCCTGAGACACAGGAGCGTCTGTTTTATTGCTGAGAGAGAAGCATACACGCGGATGAAACGGAAGAGTGGGTTACGGGAAGCGGACATAGAAGTCACGAAGGCAGATGGAGCCCCCCTGGAGATAAAAGGGATGGCGAGGCTCCCTGTGAGGATTGGGAAATAAAAGAGTACCCAGAATTTTTACGTAACACCCAACCTGTGTACGGAAGCAATCTTGGGAGAAGATTGGCTTCAGAGCCAGAGGGCTCGGATAGAGTTCAACACCACTGTACTGGTAGTGAATGGCGAAAGAACGCCATTGGGATGCCCACCGGAAGAAGATATAACAATAGTGGTGGAGGAAGATGTAAAGCTACCCCCCAGAACGGCGGTGTCGGGAAAGGGTAGGTTAATGTCAGGGAAGAAAATAGGAAA
Organism: Acanthosepion pharaonis; assembly: GCA_903632075.3. NCBI lineage: Eukaryota > Metazoa > Mollusca > Cephalopoda > Sepiida > Sepiidae > Acanthosepion > Acanthosepion pharaonis. The sequence goes on from CAHIKZ030004061.1 coordinate 213,916, forward strand.
AGGAACCCTGCAATTGGTCCCTATAGAAGGGAAGGGCCTTGAAGAAAATGAGGTAACTCTGTGTGAGGCAGTGGTGGAGACAGCTGAATTAGTGCCCATTATGATGGTGAACCAGGCCCAAAAGACGATAACGGTTAAAAGAGGGGAAGAGATAGGAAAAGCACTACTCCTACGAACTCTGGATCGAGTGAGGTTCGAGGAGAAACGAGGAAAACTCGTAGAGCAAACAGAAGGAATAGTGGACGAAGATATATTGGCACCTGATCAATTTAGGGCCAGGGTGGGAGGTCTACTGAGATATAATCGACATGTGGTGGCCAAATCAGATAAGGAATTGGGCCAGACCCACACGGTAAAAATGAAAAAAGATACCGGCGATCACCCCCACCCCCTGTGAAGTTGAAGCCCTACCGGACACCTATTCATAAAAGACCCCTTGTAGAAGAGGCAGTAGAAGAGATGTTGGAAGCTGGGATGATCGAAAGATCGATCTCCCCTTGGAGCTTTCCAATCGTAATAGTAGGTAAGAAAGATGGCGGGAACCGTTTTTGTGTAGATTTTAGGAAGCTGAATTCTATATCGAAGCCGTTGGCGGTGCCATTGCCACTAATCGATGACATATTGGCATTATTAGGGAAAGCGAAGTACTTCTCTACGTTGGACTTGAGGTCCGGGTATTGGCAGGTAGCCCTTGATGAGACTGAGAAGGAGAAGGCCGCATTTGCGTGTCACCTGGGACTATTTCAGTTCAGGGTGATGCCATTCGGTTTAGCCAATGCCCCGGGAATCTTCCAACAGCTGATGTCACTAGTGTTGGGAGGATACGAGATCTTTGTCATGGTATATATAGATGATATTTTGATATTTTCAGAAACAGTAGAACAACATTTTTTCCATCTAAAACAAGTGTTGGGAAGGTTAAGAAAACACGGCTTAAAATTGAAATAGTCGAAGTGTCAGTTTCTGAAAAAGGAGACTAGAGATTTGGGCTTTGTTATAAACGGAGACGGTATTAAACCCGACATGGATAAGGTGAAAGTCATAAGGGAAATGCCAGAACCTAAGACAGTGAGACAAGTAAGAGGATTTATAGGAGCTATAGGTGACTACCGACGATTCGTCCCGGCATTCTCGAGAATTGCCATACCACTAGTAGCCCTGACGAAGAAATACGCTAGGTTCAAGTGGACAGAGGACTGTCAACGGGCATTTAATAAGTTAAAAGAACAGTTGACAGCCGTCCCACTGCTGAGGTACCCAGACCCCAGCAAACCCATGGTACTATACACTGATCAGTGAGCAGTGTGTAGGAGCAGTTCTTACCCAGCCGTGTCCCGATAAAGAAGGACCACTGCCAGGTATACCAGAGGAGGTACCGATATAATTTCTCTCTCATAAGCTCTCAGAGACACAACAGAGATGGCCAGTAATAGAAAGAGAAGCATATGCTCCAAAAATGATGTATGAATCTCCAAAACTAAAGTTAAGTGGCTACCAATGTAAGATAGAATATTTGGCAGGGAAGGAAAACACGTGTGCAGATTTACTCTCAAGAATACCGAAACAACCGGAAGAAAGATCTCTAAAAGTAGAGCAGGGAGTAAATGATAAAGCCCATAGAATCGGAGTAATTAACTCTAATAAGCTAAAAGATCGCCCTATGTTAGAATCGGACGAGGAAGGGGACGCACAGATAATAACCGATCCCTACTGCACAGAAGGAATTGAGAAGGAGCAGGAAGACTGTGAAATAGCTGCCCTTAGAGAAAAGGTGGAAGCAGGAGAGACCACCAAATATGCCATAATAGAGGAAAGGCTGTATTATCTCTCAGGTAGGGATGAAGAAGTCAAGCCCAATTTGTATGTGCCCAAAAGTTTAAGACTAAAGATATTGGAACAGTGCCACGAGAGGTTGGGTCACATGGGAATTGATAGGACATATGATCTAATAGGGAGAAAGTACAATTGGCCCAAACTGTATGGAGAGGTCACTAACTATGTTCGGAGCTGTGTAGTGTGTCAGTCGCAGAGCAGAAGGCAGGAAATGGCACCATTGGAGGAGATGGACGTGCCGAAATTCCCCTTCGAGAAAGTGAGTATGGATGTATCAGGACCATATGGGGAAACTGCACAAGGAAACAGCTATATTGTGAGTTTTGTTGATTGGCTAACAAATTAGCCTGAGGCATTTGCAGTACCAGACAAGAAGGCTAAAACTGTAGCCGATTTGATAATAAGTGAAATCTTCCCTAGGTATGGCGCCACTGTGCAATTAGTAACTGATAATGGCACAGAGAATATAAACAGCATAATGAGAGAGGTGCTGACAGGTTTGAATATAGAGCACAAAAAAAACATCTCCATATTACCCCCAATGAAATGCTAAAGTGGAAAGGTTTCATAGAACCTTGGGAGATGTATTGGTCAAGCTGGTCAGAGAGAACACTGAAATTGGTATTTGTATTTGACGCAGGCCCTGGTTGTCGTGAGGTTTACGATAAACGAAACCTCCAGATTTTCTCCTTATTTTATATTGTTTGGCAGAGACGTGGTCCTGCCTGTGGATAACCCGTTGAAGCCCCGAAGAAAGTATATGGGAGAAGATCATCATCAGCTGTTGCTGGAACAACAACATAAAATATTTGTACAGGCCAGAAGAAGAATAAAGAGGGCACAGAAGAGAAGAAATGAGAGAGTGAATGCTGAAAGAAAGGTAGTAGAATTGAAGGTTGGAGACCCTGTCTACTATAAAATCCAACAGAGAGAAGGAAAGCTGGACCAGAGATGGGAACCGTACTACCGGATAGTAAAGCAGACGGGTCCAGTATCATATGTAATATGAGATCAAGTGGCAGGACGAGCAAGGAGGGTCCATGCCAACTTCTGATGAAATAGCTAACCTGGAAATGAGCGAACCGAGGTCTAAGAAGACAAGGACAAGGAAGGTAACTCTGGTTGAGCCGGAAGAAATGGAGACGGAAGAAGATTCCGAGGAAAATGAAGAGATAAGATCGACTTGGCCAGATAGACGAAGCGATTCGAGTGACGGAGTTGGAACCCTCGGCGGAGATCAGCGGCGTTCAGTCGTTGTCAGAATCGGTGCAGAGAAGACCCTGTGATGTCACCGTCGCACTCCCATGTCCAAATAAAAGGAAGAGAAAAACAAAGAGATCCAATCAAGCAGTCAAGAGCTCTAAAAAGAGGCACCCTAAACAAGACGAAGAGTTCAACGTGTGGGAGGAAGAGGATCAAATACCCCTTTCCCAGCTCAAAGAAAGACTAAGAAACAGGAGAGATTTAGACATCGAGTCAAGAAGTAATGAAGACGTCCAGGGCACAGATTCTAAACAGAAGGGAGAATCAGGAGAGGAAGAAAAGGACAAAACACCTCCTGGACGGGAATTAAACACAGAGGGAAGGTTAGAGGTAGAGCAGGAACTACCTCTGAAGATGAGATTGAGAAGGGTGGAGAACCCCAAATCTCAGTAGAACAAAAAAGGCTGTGCAGAATAGAAACACTCGGTGTCGACAGATAACGACACTGACTCATCCAAAAACCTGCTTGCTGACTGTGGTGGATGAGGATGGAGGGGATGGAGTCGCGAGCTGCACCTCACGAAGGACGGAAGAAGATTATTGACATTGCTAACTGGCCATCAGTGGTGTCATGAAGTACGACCTTGAATTGGGGGGCACCTGCGGACCATTCTGTCCGGACACTGAAGGATTAGTAAGAAATTATAGAATAATTGAGTGAAGAATTGAACAAGACCGAATGGTTATGAAGAGTAAAAACAAGAGAATCTTGTTGCATGAATGATCAAAATGAAAGGGTTGATGATGATGATGATGATGGCAGCTACACGAATGGTAGCAAGGTAAAAGATGGGAACAGAATACATAGCTTTAAATTCGGGTAGAACAAAATTCATGTTGCTAACAGCTGAAGAAATTGTAGAAATGATGCTCTAAGGACTTGTACATCATTAAGCCCTATCTATATAGCTGGTAACCACAAATTGTGCATACTAGAATTGTTTGAAGGGAAGAAAGAGGGAATTAAGAGAACTTGCCAAGTAGAGGTATTAGCAAACACGGCATTGCCACAAGCTATCAGTTTTTCAGACGGGGTGTGGGTAGTGGACACACAGAAACCTATCAGCTTGTCTAGGGTATGTGCGGGAGAGTCCACAAGGACATTAAGAGTAAGGCCGCCATTATCCCTGTTAAAGTTACTCATGGGATGTTCGGCATTTGGGATATCTATTTCCCCCCCTATTACCAGGAAGAAGAAAGATATGAAGAGAAAGATTCAATCATAGAAATGATTGGCAGAAGCTTAGTCAATTGTACAGAGTTGTGGGAGCCAATAGTGAAGGGATTCTCCAATGTTACCTTGAATAAAATGCCAGTGCTAATGAAGCCGATTGAAAAGATCGATATGGATCAATTGAGAGACAAGTTAAGTGCGTTGGGAAATGAAGGTATGGCTTGGGAAGATAATGAGCAGATCGCGATAAGTTGGTCGGCAATGATGGGTACATTCATAATTATAGCCATAGGGGGGATGGCAATATGGAAGATTAGGAGTAAGAGGAAATTAACTGCCGATAATCAAATAAGCATGCAGCAACTCGAGAGGGAGATGCCGAGCAGTGTTCCTTACTCATACAGAATCGGCGAAGAAATTGCAGAAAGACCGGCGGAGGAGGCTGGCGTGAGACCCACACGTGCGGCGGGCCCCCCTCCCACAGCGGAAAGAAAAACATTGACCAAGAAGAACAAGCCATAGTAACTACACACATGCACCCAGAGACAGACACATTACCTTTGCATGTAGAACAGAAGACGTTGAAAAGAACATTACATTTGCATGTGGAACAGAAGAAGATGAAAAGAAAGACGTTGAACAAAATGAAAAGAACATTACATTTGCATGTAGAACAAAAGATGAAAAGAACATTACATTGATACAGCAGAAAAGATGAAAAAACATTAAAATTACATGTAGAAAGAAGAAAATGAAAAGAACATTACATTGATGAAAAGATGAAAAAACATTACAATTACATGTAGAACGAAGAAGATGAAAAGAACATTACATTTACAATAGAACAGAAGAAGGTGAAAAGAATATCACCTTGCATGTAAAACCGTAAAAAAGAATAGAAGAATTGAATTGCATGGGACAGATGCATAATGCATGCTTTACGAGTAAATGACAAATAGGTTAGAAGAGGATTGTGACACAATTTAGTTTTGCTAGAAGGAGAAAAGAAAAAGGAAAGAAAAAAAAGAAAGGCGGGAATTAAAATTAGGTGATAAGAAGCCATCACGAAAAGGAAACTAATCGGTGTTATTTTTCTGACAAGGAAACGTGGTAAAATTTTTATTTCCCATTATCGAGAAGGTAAAAAAGGAAGATACTGGAATTAATCTGATTTAGGTTGCGGGGAGGGTGAAAATTCCAGGTTGCTCAAATAACCTCAGAGACAGAATTCTAAATAGATAAACATTTAACTGTGTCGCAGGAATGCCCATTTGAGACCTCCCACAGAATTCTAAAGAGAAAAAAATTAAATAGGTCATCCACTGACCGAGAAACAAAAATGTCCGTTGACCACACAAGGGTTGCCAAAACAAAAGACCAAACCATTGGTTATCTAAGCGAAAGTCGTTTGAAAAAGGCATCTGTTTTGTGTTGAAATTCGGATATGACAGCGAAACTATTTTATCGGATCAGAAATTGGCACCAAGAATGCAAATACGTCTAATTGACAACCCACTTGTTTGGCGAAGGCCCCGGGTGATAAAGTCCAAGTGACATTTGGCTAAGATAAGAGACCAAGGGTTCGTTGTCGGGTAGAAGGAAAGAAAGAGAAAGAAAAGAAAAAGAAAAAAAAGAGAAAGGAAGATAATTTTTTTCTTTGAGCATGATTTTTTTAAACAGAGACTAGTCTAGCCACACCCACACTGCTGAGCGCCCATTGGCTGAGTGGTGGAAGGAGTATTGGGCGGAGGTGATCATGTGAGGCAGGAGGGGAGTCCTGCTGGCACCCATTGAGGGGATAGGTGTGCCAGTGTGAGAGAGAGGGGAAACCCGTTGACACCATCTGAGGGCATGGTGAGATACCAATATGAGAACAGAAGAAGGTGGGAGGACGAAGAGACTGCCAAAAATGGAAATTAATAAAATATTCCTGACCAAAAACAAAGAAGTGGATTGTGGGTTTGAAATTATCAAGGAACCTCAAACCCCGACAAGCCCGCCCTGGTTTTAGTCGGCGTCCATATACGCAGAGTCGCAGCGAGTGAAAAGGAGTTCAGTTCCAGTTCAGTTCCAGTTGAGAGCCGGTTGAGTTAAGTTCGAAGTTCGCAGTTGAAGTTGCACCCGCCTCGCAGAGCTGACAAAGATTCCACGCAAATTCTAATCAAGAACAATTTATTTTTGAAGAACGACTTAGACTCACACCAGCAAAACAAGTTTTACGAATTTCGCCAGAAGACACACCAAGAACCAATTTCTTAAAGTAACAAACAACTTGAGATGTTAAGACTCGCCTAACAAACACAAAGTGTCACGAATCCATATAGCGGGTTCGGGAAGAAGACTCAGTCCTGTACTCAACAACCAGATATAAAGTATTGTTATCCTTTTTTTAACACATTTGAACTTTTCGAGTTATTATTTTATTTTCTTTTACGCATACTTGTGCGATATCGCCCTTGTTCGAACTCGACTTGCAGTACGGCCCAGCGACTGATTGATTTCGTCTGCCTAGATCAATTCAAAACGTGGGTAGGTTAGACTAGAAATCAAAGCAGTTACTTCGGTAACCAGACGTTGGAAGCGAGCTGGGAACGACGAGGCTGATACCGAATCTAACCAGATTCCCATTCGAATCACCAAATGTGCTGCGACTAATATCAAGCCAGTTGGTCGTCACAAGACAGGATAGCACGACTGACGCAGACAAGCGGACGTCACGTTTGGAGCGGCAACCCGGTGGGGTCACAGTTTATTTCGCATAGAAAACCATTAAAATTCACTTCTAGCCTAGGAGTAGAATTTCTCACTGATACTAAATCGGTCGGGTTTCGATCTGTGCATGACTATATATATATATATATATATATATATATATATATATATATATATATATATATATATTATTTAGGAGAGAGAGAGGGGAGGAGAAAGCCCTAGCCAAATTCTTTGCGTACCATAAATTAAACATTAACACCAATACCAACGCAAAATGATCATTTGACCGGAGTAAGGGCATGTAAAAACCATACACTTAGGATTTATACAGCCACAAGTTGACAGAATATCCAACCACCATAAAAGGATACTTGACAATTTGTAAAAATCGGTACAATATTGGTTACCGACTAATATTCGGCGAAAACAATATTTGATCATAATAATATCCGACGATAATAAAGCTAGATAGACCAAGATAGAACGCAGCAACCATAATGAGAGACTGGAATACGTAGTAAGAAATAACAACAAAATTAAAAATAATAAAAAACAATACAAACATAACATAATATGGTTCAACCCACCATAACACAATAATTTCAAAACCAATTTAGGTAGAATTTTCCTTAATTTAATTCACAAACACTTTGCTCATTCTCCATCGCTAAAAAAAGTTTTTCAAAAAACATAGATTATTACATATCCCAACATAAAAAATAATGTATTAAGCAACATTCCAAACAAGACAATAAAAACAATCCGACTAAAAAGCAATGTAACTGACATAAAAACGTAACGTTCCCATTAAACAGCCAGTGCATTAGTGAAGGCATTATATAGAGAACTAGAAGCAACTCAGTCGATGTTATTTCATATTACTCTGGATCCAACAAAAACAGCTGGAAGTCGTGGTTTTACCACCAAAAACGACAGTGAGCAATATCAAAAATAAAAATGCGCGATGCTTTCAAAATATGCTTGGCGATTAGAAAGAAACCACCATAATAGCCCAACCATTAGCTGGGAGATAATCACGCAAGCTAAGGCATATAATTCAAAAGGAGACAGATGTAACTTGTGTTCGTTGGAGAAACTTATTATATTAAAACACTAAAATAAGTTTAATTTGCTGAACGCAAGCAACGAATTAATGTCTAAATTGATCCATAAATCCAAGCACCTGCGCAAACACATTTACAACGATACATTACAAAGATATTGCAAAATGGATTTTATGAATATTAATATAATATGCAACAGCATTTAATATTCTTAGAAGCCATCATTAATAACATTTCTTATATACCTATACATATATGCAATCCAATATTACTAACTGAATTAATGTATAACCTGTGTGTATATACAATTTTATCTTTATAAGTACATTAGATATATAGTCCCGACCTATTATTATTTTATATTTTTAACCTGCGTTATAGTTGAAGATAATCTGTATATTTATGTTAGGAAAACGAAAGTTACTCCCCATTGCGATAATATTAATTTTTGAATTCAAATTTAAATGATTTAAAAAATATTTATTTTTAATTCTTCGAAGTTGAATGATATAAATTATTAATAGTTAATTCTAATATTTTTAACACAATTTTGAATCATCACCACGAGAACGCGAACTATTTAACGTACCAAATATCTCCGTACCTGAAGATTGCATAAAGGCATGAAACTCCGAGTCGTGCTATTGACGTTGGATATTATGCATATTAACTGATATATATATATATATATATATATATATATATATATATATATATATATATATATATATATACGTGTGTGTGCGTGTGTATAGGAGAGAAAGGTGCAGGAAGAAAGAAAGAATGATAGACGTATTCTTAATAATCTTTTATGAATAATAAATTTTGTACGTGTATATCATATTATTTTTATAAACGTTAATTTTAGTAGGTACATGTGTTGTGTTGATACCGCAGTTGATTAAATCAGTGAAAGTAATGTTAACCGGCTTAGATATCGAGAAGTTTCTCTAACGAAAATATGCCTTCGGAGAGTTAATTATTATTATATATATATATATATATATATATATATATATATATATATATATATATATGTGTGTGTGTGTGTGTGTGTGTGTGTGTGTGTGTGTGTGTGTGTGTGTATTTATATAGGATAAATACAATGATAAAATTTGTCACTTAGCTGAGTGATGTTATATTCAAACAACTACTCCGGAGCTTCAGTCATAAAAATTAGTGCAATTATTCAGTTCACTCCTCAGTAGTTATCAGCAAATGTCTGTCACTTTTCTCCTTTTCGTTGTTTTTATATTAACTTAAAAAAAATATAATTTATCGCTTTTTTTTATCGCTGTTAGATTGATTTCCTTTCTTTATGTGAGTTATTGTCTGTAGAATTATGCTCGTATATGTGAGTATTTGCACGTGTGAATGTGAGACTGAGCACGTCTCTATATGATAAAATTTATCTATTATTTCTACTCAATAACCCCTAGAATAATCTGAAACCAAACCGCAAATAACAGTTAAGATAATAGAATTCACCTTCTACCCACTGAACAGTGTATATAAATAGTCAAGTCAAAATGCAACTAACATATCGGAAAGACTGCTGCCGATGGGTATGGGCCTCAATCCCTACTATATATATATATATATATATATATATATATATATATATATATATATATATATATATATAAAGAAAGAAAGAAAGAACAGTAACATATATAATCCGGTGTTCTTATAGATATTTTTATTTTTACAAAATAGTGCTCAATGTAAATTTACGGAGCATTAATATTATAAATTAACTGATTTAAAATATGGTTTTTCGCTGCACAGTTCTAACCATGTTTCAAAGATGGAAGCTAAAAGCTTCGAATTTAATATTGTAATTAAAGCAAACTTACACCAAAATTCGCTTGAGGATTTAATGGAACTAATGTCTTTATTTTAATTACATAATTAAATTCGAAGCTTTTAGCTTTTTTAGCTGTGTAGCGAAAAAACATATTTTAAATCAGTTAATTTATAATATATATATATATATATATATATATATATATGTGTGTGTGTGTGTGTGTGTGTGTGTGTGTACACACACACAGATATGTGGACGAAATTATTGTACCCACCAGTGAGTATTTGCATATTTTCTAAGGAAATGCGAATATTTGGAAATACTGAACTTACATTAAATATTTCATTCTGTGTTTAGTTTTGAATAATTCGTGAATGTTTCAGCATTATATTAAAAGCAATAGATCTTTCTATAATCTTGTGCAGTCCAAAATTCTTCGCATCCCTTATGGAAATTATGAAGTAATGTTGCTCTGTGGTAATTGTCATGTTTGTTTTTATTAATTCGACATTTAATACAAATACATTTTCAAAATGAATTAATACTGACCTGATTCTATAAGGTAAGGAATAATATAACATGTAAGGGGCACTTGCCACGATAACACATTCATTCTGCAACCATGTCGAAGACGGCTGAACTTGACAAGAAGTTCCAAATAAAGATAATTGATGTGTGCAAACAACGTTTGCCAAGCGTTTAAATGTTCCTAGAACGACAATTCGTGGAATTACCAAGAATACAACGGGACCCATTGTGTTGTGAATAAATTAAGGACTCTTAGAGAAGGGTAAGTTTCTGAGATCTTTGAAAGAAAAATTGTTAGATATGCCTTGATAAATTTTCATTTAACATTGTCCCTGATATAAAGACGTCAGGGTTGAATGTATCGACGAAGAAAATAACTAGATGCTTTCATCGAGCTGGACTTCGAGCTTGTCGTCATTGGGAAACTCTCTTGTTTAAGGCCAAACAGCTAAAATTTAGATTAGCTTATGCTAGAAGCCATCTAGAATATGGGAGTAAATATTGGAACTCTATTTATGATCAGATAAAACCAAACTAGAATTACTTAGTGACAGGGACTCCCATATATATGGTGGAAAGTAAATGAAGCTCACAAATGAAAAATTACCCTCCCTACAATTAATTACGGTAATGTGAGCATTCTGCTCTAGGGATTTTTTGCTGCTTCTTGGCCATACTAGTGAGAGTACAGGGCATAATGGATAAAGATCAGTATTTGTCTATTCTTTAAAATAATATACAGCAACGTGCATAAAAGCTCTCTTTGACAATGACACGAAAACATAGCAGGAATTGTTATAAAATACTTAGATAACAGAAAATTTAAGTTATTGGCGTACCCCGAACAAAGACCCTGGCCTAAAACCCATTGAAGAATTATATTTGAAAAAGAAGTAAGAGAAAGAATTCATTCGAATTTGGTGGAACGAGAAGCCATTGCCAATGAAGAATGGACAAAATATCTATCAGTGTGTGGAGTGATCTCGTCAGGAACAAAGAAAAACAGTTATAGGCAATAATCAAGAAAAAAGATAACACAATTGATTATTGAGGCAAAAGGGACAATAATTTTGTCCGATGTTAAATGATTCTGTTTTTTTTTTATTTTATGTTTGGACATTAAAATAAAAAAAATAATAGTAGGTATCACTGCACATTAATTCAAATCAATTATTTCATAATTTATGAAAAATTGCTCACGAAGCTGCCATGATAATTAGAGGTATTACAGGTCTCTCTCTCTCTCTCTCTCTCTCTCTCTCTCTCTCTGTATATATATATATATATATATATATATATATATATATATATATATATATATATATATATATATATATATATATAAGAGGACACATGGCACAGTGGATAAAGCTGTTACATTATCCGCAGAAATTATACAACTGGTAGTTTTGGGAGTTTTTTTTATAATAGAAATGGGGTAAGGTTTAATTACCCGGAGAGTTTTTGTAAAAGAAGTACACTTAATCAAGCATTTCATATGAAAGTCTCAATCTGGCAAGGCTATTTAAGAACATGTCTCGAGTTTGCAGAAGGTTGTTTTAGTCTTGTCGCAATATGCAGTGTCTGGAGAAACTATTTCTGACACAGTTTATTCTACGTTCAATTTCCTTTTCTCCTATACGGAACTGTTTATAACATATCTATACACCAATGTAATTGAAATATTTAGTAACATATACCGAATTTCTATGATTTATTTGTATGTGTTTTCTCTGTATTCCAATTCCATATCATACTTACTGTTTTAGAGAGGTTTATCTTGAGTATTATTTCTTACTAGATTTTCTGTTCAAAATCATTCTTATTCTCAACATGAATACATGCATTCATTGAAACTAATTAAAATATGTAATATTTTTCAGGGAGCAATATCTGCGCATACAGTGAATTCATAATAGCTACAAAAATCTACAGTTATCAGTGCAAACTTGTCCATATCGCAATAGGTAAAAAAACAGAAATACGGTATTTGTTGCTACTTGAAGTTGCATAACATAAATGCTGAAAGGAAAACTCGAATACCTGTATATCAACCAGGCACACACACAAATCAAGTAGAAATATGCCAGTCAAAATATTTATATAAAATATCGTATTTCTATTGCACAAGAAGTAAAATAGTGTGCAATTCCATAAATCCGAAAGCATTTCCGTCGTCCAGTACATATGCAAACAAAGTAAATATTACTATTTTAGAAGCAAAAATAATTCTGTAAATTTGAATGAAATCTAGCAATGTCAATACCTGCAAACACAGGAAATACCAGTTACTGTAAAAACTGGTACAAGCATTCAGAAATAAAATTCAGTGTCATGCCTATGAATGCAGTAAAAGCAAATACGGTACTTCAGCAACGACAGAAAAATGGTAATATAAACTGACAATACATTGAATATCATTAAGAAAAGAACATAGACTTCCTATAAATATTTTAATCTTCATCATCAAAACCGGGGGGAAAAATATCATCTTCAAAGTCAGATTGAGTCATCCTCAAAACCTGAAGATTGATCACTGTTGACATTCAAATGAATCTCTTCACTGCTGGCATCCTGCAGATCGGAAATTGGATCATCACTGTCTTCAAACTATAAATCAGCCCGCACTGCTATCAAGAGTATTACCAATACCAGAGTTTTTAAATGATTTAACAATCATTTCCTATTTTACTGCATGACACGATGTTTCAACCCATTCACCCACTTTTAAATACAGGGACTCTTTCTTCTCCCTGCCGGTGTCGCTTCAAATCAGAAGACTGCATCTATCTGTTCCATTCCTCCTTCATGAATCTTTAAAGAGCTTGTTAATATTGACATCTAAAGGTTACAGCTGGCTGGTTATGTTTCCTGGAATTACAGATAATTGAGCTGTCAGCCGTCTAACTTTGTTCTTAACCATCTCAGTTCTTTACCAGCTCTCCAAGATGCATAGACCACACTTTTTCTATACATATTTTCATCACTTCTTTGTCTATCCACCATTGGGCTTGTATATGAACATAAACTCCACTTGGCAATTTTTCCTTTTAAATATCAGAAAAAGTATCAACTTTGTGCCGTCAGCACAGTATGATACGTCAAGTGTATAATGAGTTTTTTCATGGCCAGATGTTTTAATAGTAAAAGTTTTTTTGAAACTCTAGTTTTTACTGTTTTATTTGAAGGTTAAGATAATTAGAAGAAAGATTCGAATCTGTGTGTCTGCTGTGAAGTTTTGTGATGCAGCATTTAGGAACTTGGTGGCAAGCAACATCGCTGTTATTATTTCATCGATGTTGTCTGCTCAATGCAAATGGCGGCTGGGGTTTGAAATTATTTTACAATTTCCTTGGCCTCTCTGGGTACATTTCTCAATGTTATAGTGTATGTTATGTTAAAGATGGCTGTTGTTAATGCAAATGTGAGAAATGTACAAATACCTTGTTTTGATTATGTTTTCAGGGGTGTGAAATTACACATTGTTCTAATACGTGTTCCATTTTCGCTCAAGAACAAATATTCTTAAATCATCTAGTACTAGCTACTTATCACGCCAATTATGGCCCAGCTAGATATTTCTTCAAAGAGACAGCTTTGGGCAGGTTAACACTGTAAAATAAGGTCTAAATTATGTTGATCTGGGTGACGGGAGGACATCGACTAGCTTGTGATTCGGATGTAAAACCTAGCAAGTTACGGGCCTTAATTTTTCAAGGATACTTTATTGATGTCATATTTATTCACATCCAGGTGTCCTTGTTTTAAGGTTAAGCTCTACGAGCGCACTGGCTCCTGGTGATCACCATTTTTTTCATAGCTTTCATGTCACTGCTGTATTGAACGCAGGGTAATTGTAAGTAGCATTTTTTTTTTTTTTGGAAAACATTCGCATCCAGTAGGCCGTCAAATACAGTATGTGTCATAGTTGTTGTTTTTACATACTGTTACTCTTATATCATTGAGTTATTGCAAGTAAAACAAATTGAACATCTTCAACAATTGCTTTTGTTTACAACACTCCGAAAGAGCTTTGCTAACAAAGAACTTTCACCAGCAATCTGCGTCTGCACAATGCATACATGTCGCTAAAATGCTTTGAATAGAAAATTACCAAATCAATGACTGAGAAGAATGAACCAAGGAGAATTTTCCTTGAAGATGTAGGTTCGATATCTGGAATATGTCAAGCTTCTATTCGAAGTTTTCACCAACGATTTCAATTTTGCATTGACAATGGTTATTCGAATATTTAATTTTTTTTTTCTTTTTGTTGGATTTGTTAACAAAATGTCTCAATCTGATTTTCTCTTAGGCTGTATTAAGTGTGGTAGCTACTTCCTTTTCACTGGTTATATTTGTAAAAGGGTGTAGGGAAATACTTCAGCTCGATCAGGAAGCCTTTCGTGCGAAATTTCTAATATTTTATCGTTTGATTAGATTTAGAGTAGCGCATCGAGAAATTTTCAGCACCAAATTGTATCTATTAAAATTCCTCACCTCAAAAAAATCACATAAACGCATATATATATATATATATATATATATATATATATATATATATATATATATATATATGTGTGTGTGTGTGTGTGTGTGTGTGTGTGTGTGTGTGTGTGCGTGTTTGTGTGTACATAGAGAAAGAGAGAAATAGGGAGAGAGAGAATGATAATAAGAGAGAGAGAGAGAGAGAGAGAGAAAGTAACAAGAAAATAAAAATACTTTATTGAAATATTGAAACTAAAATATCACTGTTTTACGGAAAAGAAGAAAGACCTCAATAGAGGTACATCCGGGCGGTGATTTAAAATGTTTCGTAAAATATGAGTATTAAAGTGTTGCAGGCGATACATTTTCGCCAGTGGGATCGTCGGTCTCTGTAAGACAATATAATTTGTTCGAAAAAAAATTTACCTTTTCTTTTTATTATTTATATTTGAATAACGATCTATCTTTCTGTCTATCTGTCTCATTATCTATCTATCTATCGCAACAATTTTATTATCTATATATCTATCTCAACAATTACATTATCTATCTCAACCCTTTAATTCTCTATCTATCTATTTATCTATCCCCATATATATGTGCGTGTGTTTATGTGTGCGTGTGATAAAACAAATATGGAACACGAACATTGTTCAATGTAAAATATAAAGAAATATTTAAAATATATAAACAAAGCCAATATATAAAATGTAAAGAAAACGATACTTAAATAAAGCTGCCATTCTTCGACTTTCCTGTCGTTTCCCATTTTGCTATACGGCTATTTCCCTATCGGCAAGTGAATCAGTGAAAAGATAATAATTTGTATATTACTATATATATATTGCGTAAGTGGAAGAGCGTCCAAAGATGACTTTAAATGGGATCGATACTGATCTGAGTGTAACGTTACCATTTAAGTCTTTGGTGCTCGGATGTATGTATCTAGATGTAAACGCCCAGTTAGATTTATTCCAACGCAACATTCTTTATTTATGAAAGAAGATCATTCCTTATACTTTAAAAAGTCTAAATACATTCTCCTTTAACCTTCGAAATGTATTTTCAGTATACCCGCTCAGAACTTCTATATGCTTGAGGCATAAAGAGAACGGCTGAATATGTCTTTCTTATTTTTCGGATAGGTTTTTGAATATTTCCCTTAAAAATTGATGCTTCCTTTGGGCAGAAAAGTGAACATCTGAATACTTAGTTAGTCGTCTTACGAATAGGTTTCTGAATATATCCATTAAAACTGTTCCTGCCTTGAGACATAAAGGTAACGTCTGAATGCTTAATTTCCTCTATTGCGAATAGCTTTTTGAATATATCAGTTAAACAATGTTGCTTTATTAAAGCAGAAAAGAAAACGTCTGAATACTTTGGCTCCTATCTTCCAAATCGTTTTGTATATTTCCGTTCCAAACTGATGCTTCCCTACGGTAGAAAGGGGGCCGTATGAATACAGGAAGTTTTGTATCTCCCGAATCGGTTTTTGAATCTCTCCGTTAAAAACTGTTCTTTCCTTGTGGCGTGTCGGAGAACGGCTGAATATTAAGTGTCTTATCATTGGACTCCATTTTTCAATATACCCGTTATGAAACCTTGCTCCCCACAGGCAGGACTGAGAACATCACAATGCTTAACTTTCTATTTTTAGAATAGCATTTTGAATATAACCGTAATAAGGTTTCCCTTCTTTGAGTTATAAAGAGAATACCTCGCTACTTATTTTCTGATCGTCCGAATTGATTTTTTGATATATCAATTAAAATCTACTACTTCATTAGGGTAGAAAAATGAACGTTTAAACACTTAATTTTATATTTTCCTATTAAATATACAAAAAATACTGGTGTAATATTTATTCTGACAAAATTTAAAACCCTCACATAAAATATATAATTTAAGAAGGAATGCAAATCATCATATTTCTTCACTTGCATAAAAATGTTTCTAAAGTTTCAGTGTTAGTTTACTTAAATACGCTACTGCCGAAATTGTTATTTATTATTTCACATATTTTCAGAGAGGATTAAACTAAAGGAAATAGCGCCCCTATAAAAGCAGGACTTTACTAGGCAACATAAGGAAATATTGAGCGACCAGCCCGTCATCAAAATGCAAAATAACCCTTCAGCGTCATTGGATCCGTCCTGAAATGGAATAAGTTTCGCCCCACCAACAAACTCCTCAAATTGGCGCTAAACAGATTTCTTCACGATCATGCTGAAAATTAGAAAAGTGAAAAGGGATTTAATGGGTGATGGAAACGAGAGTCAACATCGTTTAATAAAAAAAATTACTTCTAATAAAAAAAATGAATAATATTTTGTCCAGATGTTTCAGAAATTCCGTTAAACACATGGATTCAATTGAAAAATTAAGCTTGAAAAGTTAAAATCATTACGTCAACCTCAGAAGCATTTCTGCTTTAAGGTCTGACGTTGCTTATGATACAAAGTGCAAATAATGTCGTTCAATTTATGTTCGTATTTTCATTCAATCTGATGTCCTTACACGAAGTATTTCATCGTCACCGAACAGACACTTTTCTCCAGTCATGGGGGAATGTTAAACTCTCAACGAGGATCCATGCTTAGAAAGTCTTTTGGGGACTCAACGGCTGAAAGGTTGTGCTAAAATTAACAATGATGAGAAGCATAGTCGGCATGTAAATAATGATGATTCCTCATCCACAATTTAGACAAAAATTATTTCTCCTTAAGAATAATAGAATATTATGTGTCTAACATGTACATATATTTAAACAACAAAGTTACCAAGAATATATATTTTTATTTAATGTTACCAGAGAAGATATTTTTTTTAAAATGTGGATCATTTTCATGTGGTGCAGATAACTCTGTATTTGATTTATCGTTAATTGTGAAATGTTATAATAATATTTAATTCGATTTTAACATATTCAAATTAAACAATTTCACCAGTTCGTCATATCAGTGATAATTGTCTTCTTTTCCAGCTCCGAAACAACAAAGTGTATCGATATAATAGAGAAACTATATTAATCTTCAAAATCTTACTTTGACAAGAACCCTAATACAGAAAGATTTCAAACCTGATCACAAGAACCACAATGAGAAAACGAGAGCTCCAGTGTTTTCCAACATTATGCATTGCACAATTATGCGCAAAAGTGAAGAGAATGGCACTGATCCTTTAAGTATTTCATACAACATCCCAAACAAATCTACTAATAGAAAACAATTATTTGGCTTTCCCTCCCAAGGCCAATGGACCGATGAAAATGGGAGCTGTAATGATGACATAGGTATTCATGTTGGGAATAAGAATGATTTTGAACAGAAAATCTAGTAAGAAATAATACTCAAGATAAACCTCTCTAAAACAGTAAGTATGATATGGAATTGGAATACAGAGAAAACACATACAAATAAATCATAGAAATTCGGTATATGTTACTAAATATTTCAATTACATTGGTGTATAGATATGTTATAAAAAGTTTCGTATAGGAGAAAAGGAAATTGAACGTAGAATAAACTGTGGAAGAAATAGTTTCTCCAGACACTGCAAGTTGCTACAAGACCAAAACAACCTTCTGTAAACTTGAGTCATTTTCTTAATTAGCCTTGCCAGATTGATACTTTCATATGAAATGCTTGGTTAAGTGTACTTCTTTTACAAAAACTCTCCGGGTAATTAAACCATACCCCATTTCTATTATAAAAAAAAAACCAAATAACTACCAGTTGTATAATATCTGCGGATAATGTAAGTTTCTTCAAGATTATTGAGATTATTTCAATTACATTGGTGTATAGATATGTTATAAAAAGTTCCGTAGAGGAGAAAAGGAAATTGAACGTAGAATAAACTGTGGCAGAAATAGTTTCTTCAAACACTGCATATTGCTACAAGACCAAAATAACCTTCTGCAAACTTGAGTCATTTTCTTAAATAGACTTACCAGATCGAGACTTTCATATGAATGCCATGCATTGGTTCAATTCCATTCAGAAGAAATATCTAAATTGTCAGCTGTGCACAACCGCTTTTTAAGATAGATGAATTTTTGAGCGAATGAAGAATGTGTGTCTTGGCAAAGATCATGTTTGCCTAGACACTGAGAACTGAAAATACAGATTCAGAAACGAAGAAGTGTAACAAAATAACGGAAGGATATCACTTGAAAACTGCCATCAACAACAATAGTTAAAATAGTTGGCGCATGTAACTCTAAGAGAAAATAGTGACATAATAAAGATGTTTATTGTGTAATAGTGAGCAAATTTGTCTCGCAAGAACAATTACAATTGAGTAATGAGTTCGATCCTAATTGGGTGTTCAATAGATACGACCTTGTGCAACATCTAAGCTAAGCTTAGAAAACTACCATAATCAAGATGGTGACATTCCACACTACATCAAATCAAACATTAGGAAGGAAAACCCCATTAATACTGGAAAGAGCGATAACAGATACTGGACTTGAAAAACCTATTTTCCTAAAAATATGTATCAAGAGAAATGTTTTATAAATTTCAACCGATATCAGTACTAGCTGCTCGGTCAATGAATGCCAAATGTTTCCTTGTAGGAAAATGGCTAATATTACCATTACCATTTGTTTAT
The DNA here is from genome assembly GCA_903632075.3 of Acanthosepion pharaonis. NCBI lineage: Eukaryota > Metazoa > Mollusca > Cephalopoda > Sepiida > Sepiidae > Acanthosepion > Acanthosepion pharaonis. The sequence goes on from CAHIKZ030004061.1 coordinate 233,408, forward strand.
ATTTCGAGTAAGTCGTTTCTGATTGAATAACATTCCGAAACAACATTGGAGTACTTACAGACAGTAATTACATATTTAATAAATCCTATCTTAATGTTACTTTTATTGGAAGATTATATTTGTCCTGCATATAAACGCTTGCAGTTGGTGACGCCATGTTGATTGGAGTCGGTACTATTGTATGAATTAATTACATTCAAGCAAGAAGTCATATTTTATAAAACAACTGAAAAAAAAGAAATGATGAAAAAATTACAGTATCTAGAATACACAAATAAATCTTACATGCAGAAAACAAAAGCGAGATTTGTTTACTGGCAAAGGCCAATTATACAAGAATCATAAAACAGTATTTAGAAGATCAAAATAGGTAGATTTAAATATCTGTTTTTCAACGTAGTTCATTTGCGCGATATTTATGAACACGCATGCGCGCATAAGTATATACACGTAAGAAAACTCATGTTTAGACGCATACAGGTAGATATATACAGTCAACGACAAAATTATTCGTACACCCAGGAATTTTTGAAATTTTTTTTATCCATTTCTCAGAATCTAATGCTCTTATGATGCCAGTTTCTTTTTATATGTTAGTAAGCACAAAAAAAGAAATACATAACTCAATTTTCAGAAGAATAGATTAAATAAAAATTTGACAGGCGAAGTATGCAAAATAATATTTTCAAAGAGGGTAAAATGCATTTTCAGAGAAGAGACACTGTACAGTCTCTCATAAAGTTTGGTCCTCCTGACTCGTGGCTGTCCTGTAATAGTTTAATAAATAAGAGTAAGTTTTCTCTTACTCATCTCTTCACTTAATTTGTAGTGTTAACATCCTCTGCTGATAAACAGAATGAGTTGCTCTTAAGTCATCTTCAAATGCTGCTCTTGCCTTATCTGGGGTTGCTTTGACTGACTTTCCACTCAGAATTGAACCTCTATAGGGTGATGTGCTTATAACTACGGTTTCTGCTACCATGTCTAAACTGGATTTGATGTTATCCCTTCAATAGCCTTTAAGAAATATGCTCCTGAACTGGTACCTTTCTCAAAACCCGTCCGAAAAATACTTTGTTGAAACTTACTTTCCTGCTTGCTGGAAAATTGTTCTCTCTAGTTCCACTCTTTAAGAAATCGAGCGAACCGTCTATCCCTACTAAATTACGGCCTGTTAGACTTTTACCTTCTTGTGGAAAAGTATTAGAGACTGTAATTAACTCTAAATTGGTTATGCATCTCACCTCACAGAGGCTTCATTCAGATATGCAATATGGCTTTCACTTCCCAATGATGTATTAATCGTCATTTCTGAAAGAGTCTATCAAATTTAGATAAAAATGGTGAAACTCGGGTTGTTGCTTTGGATATCTCAGTCATTTGACAGTGTTTCGCATACTGGACTTCTTCAGAAGTTGAAAGGTTATGGTATTTCTGGGCGATTTTCTAAAACTGATTCTGTTTCATTTATCAGATCACGGAATTAATGTTGTCTTCAATGGTCAATCCTCTAGATATTTCACATGAATGCAGGTGTTCCTTGGACCTACGTTGTGTCTAATTGTCATAAACAACCTTTTTTGATGTCATCATTTCTGGATATTTATACTGAGTGTGGCACCACGCATCCAGGCAGAGAAAGAAAGGCAAAAAGGGAAAAGGAAAGAAAAGAAGAAAGGAAGGAAGAAGTAATGCGAGACGGATCATAGGCGAACACACACACACACGGCTTAAGAGGCAATAAAAAAGGGGTTATTTTGGATAAGTGGCAAATGCCGAAAGGAGTGTCATTACCATGACAATGAGATTGAGTGGGTAGGTAAGTGTTATCTAAACTATTGGTACGAGAAGGCATCTTACTATCAAAATTAAAGGCCACCTGCGAGCAAGCATTGACCGATTTCCCCACTTGTCCTGCGCGAATGGAATTGTGTTATCAAGAAATGTTCACCAAAGAAAGTCCACTTGAAAACGTTAGATTTTGATAATTGACAAAACACAGGTGTAGCTTGGAGCCTTAGCTGGGTATGGAAAATTAAAATCCCACATAAGTAGTCTCACTAGTTAAGCTCTTTTCGACAGAACAGACTTTTGCCCTGCGATAATAATTTTTTGTTATCAGACACATGAACCGAAGGAAAATGAATGGAATAAGAAATGTTTTTATTGCTGCCGCGGAGACGTCAGACTGGCTGAAAACTTGGAAAATTCCTTTCTGAGACCATGTCGGAAAACCCAGCCGTCTGATGCATTAGCGATAAACTGCTTGACAAACGCCACGTGTTGAACAAAGAGTTGTCACATTATCCGTTCATGATAACGGCGATTTGAAAGAAAGAAAAAAAGAGAAAGAGGAGAGATCATTAATTTTTTTAGTTAAACAAGGTATTTCTTTTCCAAAACAAAGCCGCGGGTTGTTCGCCCGACTAAGACGTCATTGGCCAAGTGGTGATCACATGACGCACGAAGGAGGAGGAAAGATACCGACCAAGACCTCATTGGCCGAGAGTGGTCACGTGACGCACGAAGAAGAGTGTCGACGCCCCCTATCCAGAGTATAAGTATGAGAAGCCGCTACGAAGAAGTGGGGAGGGCAGTTCACGCCCCTCAGAAGCATGGTGAGAAAGTGGGAGTGAGAAAAAAGTTACCAAAAATGGAAAAGAGTGGAAAATCCCTAACCAGAAATAAAGGAGGTGGATATGTATTTAGAATTATCGAGGAACTCCCCGACGCCAACAGACCCAACCCGGTTTTTTGACGGCTTCAATAAAAACGAGGCCCCAACAGGCAGAAATCAGTTCGTTCGGACCCTGACGGGCAGAAGACAGTTCGAGCCCTGACGGCTGAGATGAGTTTCCAGAGTTGAAGCCGCCTCAAGATAGCTGACCAAGATTCACGCAAAATTTTGGACTCCTTTTCAACCAAGAGCGACTTAGAACCAGACCACACAAATAAGTTTTTCGACTTTCGTCCAAAGACACACCGAAACACAAATTTCTTGGAGAGCAGACAACTTGAAGCGTTAAAACTTGCCTAGCGAAAGCGACGTGTCACAATCCACAGAACGGGTCGGGAGATAGATGCAATCCTATCTATCGAACAACTAAACATAAAGTTTGTTACCTTTTTCTTTGATACTTTGAAATTTTGAGTTTTCATTTTATTTTCTTTTATGCATATTTTTGTGTTATCACCCCCGTTGAACTCAATTTACATTACGGCCCCAACCCCTGTTTGATCTCGTCTGTCTAAGATCAATTCACAACGTTGGTAGGCAGACTGGAGATCAGTGCAGCTACCTTGGTAACCAGGCGTTGGAAGCGAGTTGGGAACGGCGAGGCTGATATCAAATCTAACCAGATTCCCACCCGAATCACCAAAAGGTTAGAACGTCACATTTGGGTGCCGCAACCGATACCAAGCCAGTTGGTCGTCACAGTACGAGACAACACGACTGACGCGACAGGCGAACGTCACGTTTGGAGCAGCGACACCCGGACGGAGCAGCGAAGACGTCAAAATGGGTGCTGTTTAGGGACGTCACAACTGGTGTCGTGACCGGGATAGGACCCTGGAACGGCCACGTCACAACTGGCGCCGTGGTAGATCAGGATAGAACGTCAAAGTTGGCGCTGCGACCGGGGGACGACGTCACATCTGGTGCCGTGACCATAGGATCGGAACCTGGGGCAGCCACGTCACATGAGGATACAACTATTTATTCCTGTCTTAATAGCCTGATCAGTTCAATAAAGTCAAATTGACATCCGTTCTCAAAATTAACATAGCTTCTGTTGTTAACTGGGGCAAGGGATGGCTTATTGCTCGTAACGCCTCTACAACGAAATTGCTCCTTTTATTTTCTGGTCCTTTTTCACTTCCATCAGCATGGCTTATTTTACCCTCTTGGCAGTGCCTTCTTCTTCATTCTCGGAGTAACGTTTATCGTTGACATGAAAGGGATAGATTATATTGAATCAATTGTTAGGTGTGCTACTAGGAACGTTGCTTAACAGTGTCGTGTTAGAAAAAGTTTCTCGCTATAATCTCTTTTATATAAATTTACCATCATTCCTTTTCTTTGAATATTGCTACCACATCTGGTGTGTTATTCCTGCTACATATTTAGAAATTATAGATAAATAAAAAAGAAATGTCTGCAAAATTATTGGTCTTGATCTAGCATCTCGACTTCGATCACTTTCCCACTGCCTTTCTATGAATACTTCTTGCCTATCGAGACGACTTACGTTATACCTACTTGATCATAGCTCTATTAGAACTCCTTTTAACACAAACATACAAGACTCCATCTGAAACATACTAGTAAAAAATACATCGATAATAAGCTCACTCAGATGTAAAAAGATAAAAATATTGGAAATATATATATGTAAGTATTTATATATGCATATATATATAAATATGAATATATATATATATATATATATATATGTGTGTGTGTGTATACATACATATTTCTCCATATATATATATGTGCATACATACATGTATATATATATATATATATATATATATATATATATATATATATATATATATATATATATACGTATATATATATATATATATATATATTGAGCAGACCTTAGTTACAGTTTCTGGGGAAGACCGTATTTTCTAGCGTGACCAACAATCTGAACACGGCCATCATACTCAAACCCTCGGTTACGATGACTTGTGACTTCGTAGTAGGACAGCTATCGACAGCCCCAAGGATTCCGTTTACCCAATTTCACGTGGGAGGTTTTACAGGCCTTTTCTAAAGATGCTTCACGCCGAGATCGCCCCCCTCAGACCGAAAACATCAGGAAGTCTATTTCCTGACCAATCAACCGTGTCTCATGGTCATAAATCGAATGTTTTCGCCACTCGGCCACGCACCCATATATATATATATATATATATATATATATATATATATATATATATATATATATATGAGTATTGCACTCAAGCAAGGCGGAAGTGCCACAAGTAAACAGGTTGTTACAGAGATTAAAAAGTGAGAGAAATGGCTGAATATAGGAGATTGAGGAAAGGGTAAAAAGATGAACAGGTTCAAGACAGGAGAAGATGGCGCTCGATGTTGAAATCAATTTTTTTGTTGTAGTTATCAGACGAGCAGTTTAATTTGGAAGGCATTAAGAGTTTCGAGCCACCAGTATCAACAATTTACTATGGATTTTGAACTCCAAACAGACGTAAATTTTAAGAACGTTACAGTAGCAAAAGGTCATGCAAGTACGTCGACCAACACATCTGCCGTTACTAATACGACCATATTGCTTACTACACCCTAACTGGCATTAAGGACAACAACATTGAAGATTTTCACTCTACGGTGTAAATCTTTCTCATTTCCCTCTTCCATGCTTAGGGGATAGTTAGTATAAATTAATTCCACTTCGGTTATACCCATGTGTATAGTTTGTATGATTTTTCTATAGAATCAGTGTTTTCCTCAATATCCGACTCAGCGATTATAGTCATAACTTGTAGGAAAATATATATGCCTTAAATAACGGATCTCCTTCCAATTTTTTGAAGCAAACAGACGAGTCCATTTTTCGAGGAAACTCTTATGCTATAATTTTAGTCTCTCAGTTAGGTATTTTGCAAAGCTAGTATTAGCTTTATAATGATAAATACTATCCGAAAAAGATCGCCAGAAATTGAAGTGATCTTGGAATATGGTCTTATCTATGTGATATCCAGTGTGCTATATCTTAGATTCTCTCCATGAAGCTATTAATTAAACTAGTAATACCAGCTTTAATTGATAGTAAAGAATATAGAAAAATACGTTCGTGTTATAAATGAACATTGCTTCATTAAAACAAATTCAACATGAACATTATTTTCATTTCACATACTTGAATATGAAATACGCCTTAACAAACATAACTAAAGCGCGTAGTACACAAAACTGTATTTCAATTCATACTGCTGTTCCAAATTTTCTTGTTTAGGTTTTTAATTCACTTACACTGGATTAGTTTCGCCTTCAATAATTCTAATCCATATGCGTATGTTTGCTTTTATATTAATAATGTAGCGGCTGTTTTTACTTTCCATGTTTAGGGGGCATATCTTGTATAAATAAATTTAATCGATGCTATTCACCTTTTTTTCGATTATTCAACAGAAACAATATATGTGGCACTTCCGCACTGCTCGACTTAAGGACTGAAATCACGACGTCTCGAAAAGGATATCTACTTTAACCAAATCTTAATTCTTTTATCCATGTGTCAAGTACGGTGGCAGATAGGATATACAATTTTATAATAATGATATTTCCTCATCTTAAAAATTTCTCCATGAATTAAATCTCGCCTTTCTTATTTTTGCTTAAATGCTTTTTATAAGCATTGATTTAAACCTTATTTGTGACCGAATTACGTTTGTGTGTGTGTGTCATACTTTCGAGATCAATTCAAAGCAAACAATGGCGGGTGGCTTGGAAAATATTTGTTCATTTAGGCTGAAATGTAAACTATCGAGAATCAATACCTGCGACCACAAATCCTATAACGTGACAAAAAATCAAGAGCAACTTTTATATATATATTTTTTACAGTATGGAAAAGGGAGATAATAAAAAATATGCTTTGGTCGACATTGCTCCTAATGAGTGACAATTTTCAATCTCTCATATCTACTTACTTGATTGAAATCCCATATGTCGACATTCCTAATATAAAGTATATGTCAAAAAAATAATATATATATATATATATATATATATATATATATATATATATATATATATAGTATTATTAATATTATAATGTTTTACATCGCTAAGAAAAATTTTCATGTTTCGGGCTAAGATAGAAAACTTATTTTCATAACTTAAGATAACTTGTGATCATAAGTGATCTGTCATCGCTCATTGAATATTTTTTAACGATTAAAATAATGTTTTGCTCTACATTGTATTGAACACTTTTTTAAAAAGTAAATCGTAAAAACTGTGTATTTTAATCTGTCTGCTCCCTCTCTCTCTCTCTCTCTCACTCTCTCTCTCTCTCTCTCTCTCTCTATATATATATATATATATATATATATATATATATATATATATCGGATATTGAGTGCTTGTGTAAATAAAATAGTAATCGATGTAATATAAGTGAGCTATTCAATATATATTAATAAATATTCATTTTTCCTCAACAGTAGCACTATTCAGTGTTTCATGCACAATGCAATCTTCAGGTCCTTAATAATCCTTTAATATTCTGTAGATATATCTGGTTAACGCAATGTCGGCGCAGTCTATATATATTATACAGGGATTACTTTTTTGTTCATGAAAAAATATTACGTTGTGCATGGAAATCCGAATCGTGCTCCTTGAGGGAAAAATGATTATTTTTTTATTATATACATAGTAGCTCTCTTATATTACATCCAGCACTTTTTTATTACGTCACATACACGCACACAAACACACTCACAGGCATATATATATATATATATATATATATATATATATATATATATATATATATATATATATATACATGGATGGATGGATGTATGTGCGTATGTATGTATGTGTGTTTTGTGTGTGTCTGTGTGTGTGTATGTATATATATAATCACATTTGGGGAGAATAGGAAAAATGCTGAAATGGACTTTGAAAAAATGGTCATTATTAAAAAAATCGTCAGATGCAATAATTATGTAAATTCGTAGAAAAAAAATATCTAAGAATATAATTTTTTTTAGTTAATATTCGTGTGTAATGTTTGTATTTTTTACCAATTTCATAAAAAAATGTACAAAAATAATGACAATATTTTTATTGCTCGCCACCAATTTTAATAAACCGAATATTATCAGTTTCTTTCAAATAAATTAATCAAATGTATAGGTAACTGGTTTGATTGGTCTAATTTTAGGCATACATAAACCTAGCAATTTTTCTATTTGACTTACGACACTGATGCCATCATATTATTTGCCCTCTTTGAAATTCACCAATTGTTGTAGCTCTGCGAACTTTCATTGCAAAATATAAGTCAACTATCGTTCATAAATTAGAGTAGCTTGGTACTAACACGGTTTTGTCTGTCTGAAAAAAAGAAATCACGTTATGACATATGCCAAAATTGCTGTAATTAAGAAAGTTTTCTAATTGGTCTTTATGCTATCATTTCATTTTGATACATATTTGGTCTGCATTTAACTATATTTCATATATATTTTTATATATATATATATATATATATATGAATCGTAATTAAATACAGATTAATATATACAGATAAATATTAAATACAGATTAATATATATATATATATATATATATATATATATATATATATATATATATATATATATATATGAATCGTAATTAAATACAGATAAAATATATCAAAATGAAATGATAGGATAAAAGACCAATTAGGAAACGTTTATCAAGCTCACATGTTACTTATTAAAGCCTCATCAGAGAATGAAATATGGAGAAAAAATTAAATTTGAATTCGTTAATTTCTTGGAGCTTCAAAAGGATGAATCGAGTCGCCTCACCTTGAATTCGCAACGGCAAAGAGAGAGAGGGCGGCACGGTGGACTAGAGGATTGAGGACTTGGAGAGCCGAGTTCGAATTCCAGTCGACTCCATTACATTCACTTAATTGCTAATACTCTTGGGAAAGTTATTAATCCTCTTCTTCTCCCTCTATATCCTTGGATGGTAAGTAGTCTAGGAGAAGGGCAACCATGAATTCAAAACCTACGGAGAATCGTTTGCGAACCTTGTGGCACGTAGTGCACCAGGTCTCTGTATTCAGTCCTTCAAAAAGTGTGGTTGGTTCTGCACAAATCTTTCACCACTTTATTAAATCATATGTGCTGGTGTCATTATACTACACACAAACACACACACACACACATATATATATATATATAGATAGATAGATAGATAGATAGATAGATAGATAGATAAACCTAGAGATCCAGACAACCTACCACGGTTTCACCTTAGCAGATCGTCAGGGAAGGTTGGTTCTTTCTTTTTCTATACTTTTTTTCCCTTTGGTATTGGTTTGATTATTTGCAAATCAAGATACTGAAGGTTTTCTGAACAGTATAGTTTCTCATACTTATAAGATTACTACTACTACTACTACTACTACTACTACTAATAATAATAATAATAATAATAATAATATATATATATATATATATATATATATATATATATATATATATATATATATATATATATATATATATATATTAAAAAAAACAGATCACTTTAAGGTTCCATTATAATAATTTATTTCACCAGAGCCCTTTTTAAGGACGCCGGATCATCAGATAGCACTTCCAAAAATGGTGAATAAATTATTATAATGGAACCTTAAAGTGGTCTGTTTTACTTTAAAATATTAGCTCTGGATTTACATTGAGCTCTCAGGATTTCATGCTCCTTGGGACTACCCATACGGATTACCAAGTTTTTCATAACTCGGTCGATACTCAAATCCTATGCGCGGTTAGTCTGGCTGTTTGTTTATAAGAACTGAGCTTCTAGACCCTCATACAAATACAAGAGTCTATCCTATATATATATATATATATATATATATATATATATATATATATATATATATATATATATATATATAATTGTGTGTATGAGTAGCTGAAGACGATTGATAAAGCATTGCGATTAAGCTTTTCTTCATTCGATTTTTTTTTTGGCATTAGTTCAAGAAATGTTTTAGGTGGACAAAGAATACGTAAAAACTGTCTAAATGATCTATTAGATTAGCTGACATCACTCGTATCCAAAGATCTTTTGGACATTGGCTACACACTCTATGCCCCAAATGAAATATCTTGTACGAATGCCAGAAAAATAAAATAAAAATCCTAATCTCATGGGGTTTTCAGTCATCTTCAATGAAACATATACACATGAACACACAAATACACGTATATATATATATATATATATATATATATATATATATATAGAGAGAGAGAGAGAGAGAGAGAGAGAGAGATTGAGAGAGAGATTGAGAGAGAGAATAAAGAGTAAATGAGTGAGTGAGAGAGATAGGGAGATAGTGGGAGAGCGAGAAAAGTCCATTGAACGTGCTAAAAGTCATGCCTTAATAGAGACACAGTATCCTTTCGTCACGCAAATGTCCAGACCCATATCAAATTTCTTTTGATATCTTCTAGTGAGTCAATGTGAACACTTTCGGAGCTAATTATAGCAAAGCGTTTGAACGAAGCATAATAGCGACTACCCGACGTAATGGGATATTGGATTTCCGAAATTGTACAGACAATTAATGGTTGGGCAGCACAGTGTCGACTACAGGTCCATAATGTTCGCGACCAGAGTTATCTGGTTAGGATTGATTATGGTAAGGGACAAGCGATAGCGTTTCCAATAACCTCCCTATTTAAGAATTAAAATCGTTATTTGCAGGAATTAACAAACGCATATCTATCAAATAATTCTTCAGTTCATGTGTAATGCGAGCAAAAAAAAAAGCTACCGAGCTGTGCCTATTAACAGGATGACACTGATTAACATGCCGGACACTGCACCATACCTGAAGTTGTGACATCGCTATTTTTAAAGAGGAGAATAGGCACCGAGTGAGATAGTTCAATAAGTTACGATTCTAGTGGGTTCCGAACGCAGGTACACCAATCCGCAAAATAACAATGCTGATATACATTCATGTGACCTGGTTTGGATACATTTGTACACCTAAGAGGCCATTAACTGCGGTCAATACATCGCACTGCTTTGTGAGGATATGCGTCCATTCACGGACCCCATATAACCCAAAAAATGATTGGTTATCACTGTAGGATAAGCCACTGTGTCATAGGGACCATGTTGCCCAGAATTTATTTGAGAAAAAAATTCTGGAAAAAAATTCCGATAAATAATATTGCCAGCATATTATTTCTTCATAAGCGCAATTGAACATATGGTGATCTACACACAGGCAAGAGCTTGTATCTACAAATATCGAAGAGCTGTAGAAAGCCATCGAGGGTGGCATGACGCAACATCTCTTCAGGTGGCTCCTTCCAATCATTTGTGTAATCAGTATCATGCCTCGATGCTGTCAGGTTCAGTCAGATTTACACAATTATATTCACCTAATTTATGATATTTGCCCCATCAGTATATGCATATGGTCATGTTTGTAATCGAAATGTATTCACTCATTTTTAGATTTCGATAATCTTTTGCCTGGACGACATATATCTTGACAAACAGATGTTATTACATGTTTATGTACAGCGTTAATCAATCGGCATTTAGACTTCCTTGAGTGAGATTATGTAGTGTATTACACATTTATGCCAATATGCATCATTTACGGCTAGAAACAAGGACATCATTTCCCTGAAGCTATAAGAATATTAAAGAAGACGTCAGGGATTTGATTTGATGGTTACTGTTCAGATAAAGTTATAGTATAAATGCTTCAAATTCTTTTAGGGATCTCGTCTGAAGCAGACTTTTAATTCTGTACTTAATCTATACATTGGTATTATTGTACACTGTATCCGTTTGAATTTTACACTAAATAAATCGAAGGCGGTAATTCAGGGCAACACTCGGATCTGTTTTATATATATATATATATATATATATATATATATATATATATATTTGTGTGTGTGTTTGTGTGTGTATGTGCGTGTGTGCGCGAGTGTACGTGTATTGGTTTGATTTGTTTTATGGGATATCAACCTCAGAGTTATTTAATGCCAACATTTTTACACACACACACAAACATATATATATATGTATATATTATTATTATTATTATTATTATTATTATTATACTAATAGTAATACTCTATTGGTAAAAAAAAACCTCGGATAGCACAACTTGCAAGTATATCAGAACAAATTGTTACCCGAGGAAAAAATTGGAGATAAAGGAAAGAACTAGAAACACCCGAACAGGTGGTAAAGAACCTTGGATAGCCAGATTACCCTGAAGATCTGTTTAGGTGGAGGTTGTTTCTGGCTCTTTGGGATATATATATATATATATATATATATATATATATATATATATATATATATATATATATATATATATATATATGAATATGAAAAAAACGTAAAAAATCCATTTGTAAATTAAGTTTCATTAACACCTTTGCAAAGAGGGCTTCTGTCGAGAGACAATGACATTGCTGGTTTTATTCTTTTCTTTTTTCTACATATCCGCTTTTCTAGTTTTATTTTTGCAAATAGGTGTTTTTTTTGTTTTTGTTTTTTTTTGTTTTATCAAGAGTCTGGCTTCATAGATATTTTTTATTAGATTGCTTTGTTTTACGGCATATCAACCTCGAACAAATATCGACAAGATTTATATTGCGAGTACCATTTTTAATTTACATGTTTTGCTGCTAATATTACTTTTCCTAAAATGTACTGCTCGTAATCCTTTCCTTCAAAAATGAATTTCTGGCAATATTTCGTTGTTAAAAATAGTATTATTGCTGGTATTGAAACCTATTTTTTACACTTTCTACACTTTCATAGTATTTTGACCCAAGTTTGGTGGTTAACTATTGTCCCACGCTCACCAAAACATTATGATCAGTGGCTTAGTGGTTGCATGTAGTTTATCCCATTAGCCAGGACGGGTATGTAGTTTATCGTCATACCCAGGACACACACACACAAACATACATATATATATATATACATGTGGGCATAGAAGCAGATCTATTCCTCGACTGTTATCGTCGTCAACATAACAGAATATCATATTTGATGATGAATATCTTTTTTAAATATCCATATAACCACTCTGAAGATGGCTCATATGAGCCGAAAACTTAGATCAAGGAATATCATAATAAAAGTCTCCAAATTTTGGACAATTTTTGTCTGTATTTTTGACCGAAATTAAATCCACTATCCGAACATTAGAACGGCTTATAAGCAAACATAATAGACATTCGTTGTCTGTTATCTTTAACAATATATGTTTGAATATATCAGCAATTGATAGTGCCGGTATTACACATTATGAGATTTAACGGTCTGTCCAGAAATCATACACTCATTTTGAGTATATCGTATTATCATTTGCCTAGTCTCGAGGCGGTTTTGTTTTAAATTGTCTATGTATTATTCTATAACCATAAGTATCGGTTTTACCCAGGTATATCAACTCCACCTCAAGATTTAGTTTCTTGCAACTTCTGGCGTTAACAAATCTAAAATGCTCATTGAAAGGAAAAGTTTAGTCCGGGATGAGGACTTAACGATGTCGTTGGTACTAATTCTTACTGACGACTTGGTAGACTGTTTTGAAAGAAGTAATCTCTTAGAACTCTTGAATAGTATACTAAAAGGCACCACGTCCTGCTGCCATTAGTACTCAACGTTTACGCTAATAGATGAACATGACATGTTCTTAACCCGTGACTAAATTACAAAGTCTGTTTCTATGCACGCATAATAATAGATGGATTAAAAAATTAGTTCTATATTTTTAACCAAACCTGACTACAAAATGGAGTCAGATAATTAAAAAGAAAACACTCAGTAACGTGGCACCTCTTTTAGATTCTCTACTTAATTTGCACGTGTTTAATGCGAATAGGCAGTATTCCTAATAATTTTGAAAACAAATTTCAAATCAAGAAGAAATCGAAAGACAAATTCAGAAATATCGGAGGAATTATCAAGAATGAAAGATCTATTCAACGAGTCCAGATTTGGTTATTTGCGAGTTTTCTTCATCTAAACTTCCCGTTGAATGCGAGATTTCAGACAGTAGATGAGGTTAATAAGAATATGATGAGACTAATACTTATAGAGGCTATAGCAATCTGATTCGAAAAATGAAACTAACTCTCGGATAATCTATGAACATCCAAAATGGATACACTAAAAAACGCTACGCCTCTACTACAATACAAAGTGTACATTTACGTTAATCTTACTAGGTGTGCAGGAAAGTCTTCGGTTGTCATCATTTCTCATAACCTGAGTACATGTACGAAAATTAATGTTTTGTTTGATCTTCTTAGCCGAAGTAAGCATTTTTCAAAGCCCTTCGTAAAGTTTTGCATCGCGTTTCTCTGCAGATAGAATGTTGCGATAATTTTGCTAACTACTGAATGAAGGAGAAACATAATGAGCAAATTTGATTGCTCATTATTGATTGAGCATGTTTGATGCCGTATTTAATAGGAGTGAATGGTCAAATTATAGATCTTATGCAAGATTTTTAAATACAAATTACAAGGCAAAATTAAAAAGAGAAACATAAAAAAAAAAACGGAAGCATTTTTAAAATTGTAAACAGACTCTTTTCTTCAGCTGTATGACGTAGCCTTTCAGTATATGGCCGACCATGGATCTCCGCAACTTTGTGTTCTTTGTAGCTGTAAGACATTTGGGGGAGGGACATATCCTTATATCTGTTCTGTTAACTATTTAAACAAGCTTGTTAGATGGGTTATGAGCTGCTGTCCTCTGTTTAACTTTTCTTTATTATGTTCTGTGTGTCAAATTATCAAAGCTCTCTTTATTCATTACTAGCAGTAGAGCCCGGCGTTGCCCGGGGATGTAACAGTAAGAGATAGATCAAGTATCGACCATCATAAAGACTGAAAAATAAAATTGACAAAGATTATTGTTTAAGGTTGACAGACACGCATGTCTTAATTAGTTTTTTTTTGTTGTTGTTTTTTACGAATTGGTCAAACCCAAATTCAAACAAAACATTGTTTTCAATCGTTATAAGTCTATTGTTTGAATAGAATTTTATTATAAACAATTGTCTTGTAAATGGAATTTTTAAAGTATTCTGAATGTAAAAAGAAAGAAAAAAGTGTGCAACACAATAAGAAACACTACCTGCCAAAAAAAGTGTAGGAAATCTGATCCCATATATAAATAAATAGACACACACACAAACAACCTGGCTTTATAAGTATAACTTGATATGAGTTGTCCCCCTTTCATTCTTGTCACAGTGATGCCTCTTAATTGTGTTTTCAAATTGATTTCGTGCAAAAACAATTGTTTGTCCAATTTTTGGCACTGTCAAAACCACCGCAAGGTAATTTTACATAGTCTTGTGAAGTTTTGTTGAAATCGGTTGAAAAATGTAGGAAATCCGATCCAATATATAAACGTACAGACACACACACACACACACAACCTGGGTTTTATAATAAGTATGATTTATCCTAGAAATTTCTATTGTGTCTTTATGATTCTAACGATAAGCCTCCTTCTAGCTTTTATTTTCGTTTAAACTTCTTCGTTATTCAAATGTTCAGTCTATGGTATTCTCAGTATCCTTCTCTTACTTCAAATCTCTTCTTCATCTGTGAGGAGATTGTTAGTTAATAGTTCATTTCTCTTTTATTCGTTTCTCACGAAGTTTTCTCATTTCTTAATATTTTGCTTAGGTTTTGAAAGGTATGTTTTGTTACCCCAATGCGCATTCGAATTTCGGATTCGCATTTTCTCTCCGGTATTAAAACTGTTCCTAATTATTTGAATTTTTTACTTGCTTGGTTTTGTCGTCTCTAATTTAGAAGTCATTTGTTTGGCTGCATCTGATGCAAAGAAAGTAGCTGAAAAATGATGCAGTGAATTAAAGAAACGAAGACATAAGTCTATCCAAGAGAAATCAAACTCAAAGCTACAAACAATTTATGAAAATATCAAACTATATATAATGAGTTAGCTGGGTTTTTTTTTAATTATTGAAAAACTTGAAAGAATCATAAAATTTAAGAATACTGAACAGATTTGACACCGAGTTAATTGACTTATAATTCGCTTTTTTTTCTGTTTTTTAATCTTTTGTCAAATACGCCCTTCGTTAGTTTAGTGTAAGAATTAGTACAATGGTAATTTAAACCGACACATTTTAGCATTGAAAAGAAGATTACTTTCCAACTAAATTGAATCTTTGCTTTTACATTTTCCAGCCAATAAGAACACTTGTTGGAACAACTAATTGTTCCCTCTGAAGATAAAGTTCATTGCGTTAACGGTAACTGTTGCGATATCAGTTTTCAGCTGATATCTTCTTAAGAGCCCACACGCAGGATGTTACAGAAATCGTTTTGACAATTAGTGTCTTGACAAAGAGGCACAACTGAGTGGAGCTCACACAGCCCAGGTCAACTGACCTTGGCAAAATAGTTCAGCCAGAACAGTTTTACCTAGATGCCAAAGCTTGACAATGGCACACGCTGGTTAGATCTTTCACCACTTTACCTTATTCTTCTCTTTTACAATTGTTTCTTACAAGATGGTGGCAAGTGAATAAAATTTACCGACTGCTACAATTTCGTCCCGTGTTTTTTTTTTTTTCCTCGGGTAACGTTCGACCAAAGAATTATTTTCCTTGTATCAAGCCACAAGCTTTCGACTAGAATCTGCTATCTTGCGAAAGAACTTGGTTTCAGATCTGACCTGTAATGCTGCATAACAATACTTCAATAAGACCGTTCCACTCAGTAATTCTATCATCACTTGTTTGCTCAATAAAAATATGAATAATGTATTGTAATATTTTTAAGTGAATTTTAGCCTTTATTTGCGTCATAAAATTCATATAAATATCCATAATCAATTAAAATAAATCAATATTCAGTTTTATTTGAAGGCCATGTAACATGCATTTGTAAAACGTGATTTTTTCTCCTGTTCGTAACTTCCGGTAGCATCTGCTTTTAATCAATGGATGCTATATTGTGACCAGCCAATAAATAGTTGTCTGTCTTGTACTATATCCTCTCAAATATTCGCTTTCGTGCAAAAACACACATGCCTTTGTATACTATTTTGAATAATTTCAGTCTTTTTTATTTCATTGTACATCAATGACATTACAAAACGGAACGATAATCATGACTATGCCGTTTAGTCAATATGATTTTCACTTTTGATCATACAACCTTTATGTTCTTTTGATTACTACACAAAAAATATTTTAATAAGTTATTTCGAAAGGAAATATATTTACAATCCTAGTTTCTATTATGTATCTATAGTTTATGCTATGTCCAAAAACTTTATGCCAAAATGGATTTTTGCAACATTATAATATATACACGTGTCTCTCAAATAATCGAAAGTTATTAAGTTACAGGATTTTTATCAAATTCATTTAAATAAATGGCGGCATTTTTTTTAGTAATACATAATCAAGGTCAATAAACATACATTTATTAGTAGAATGTTTGCGGTCAGAGTATTTTAATAAATAGTGGAGAGGATTAATGAAAAGTGAGGTAGTCTCTTAATTTTCAACATGAGCGGCTCGGATTGAGGAATCGGAAAGCCGAGTTCGAATTCCAGTCGAATACATTACGTGCTAATACGCTTGGGAAAGGTATGACTCCTCTTCTTCTCCCCCCACCCAGATATGGGTAAATAGCAGGACAGACCGTGTATCAAGCATGGCACATAACTGACTGACTGATTAAACATGGTCCCCGATTAATCGTGCAAGTGTGTTACCTACGCGAATACCTTTGTAATCTCCTCTCCGCTGAAGAGAGACTCACATAATGATTTTCTAAGAGTTGCTTAAATGTGGTCCAAGTTTGAAAGTGTGCAGAAGCCAGTGAGGATCGTACACTCTACAAGTGATTTATCAAGCATAGATGAGCTGTGACACAATCCCGAAAGTATTGAGCAATCTGTGAGAATTGAAATCAGTCATAGGTGAACTGGCAAGACAAGCTTGTTGACCATTACACCACGTCAAAGTCACCAAAATATATACACACATGGTTACCAAACTTAAGCACAAATAAGATCCTTTTGGAGAACTCAATTGGGAATGAAAACGACACATTACTAAATGTTTTTTCATTATCGCATTCTGACACGACACCTTGATTTTGTAAATATTTACTAAAATAATCTTCCAAGGAAAATAATCATTAATTTTTAATACGTATTTTCTTGTTAATTTGTGGAATTAAATATAATCCTATTATATTTATCTCCTCTTCTTCTTTATCTAACCGAAAACATTTTTCTCATGGATTGAGATGGCGGAAGAGAGTGACTTTGAGTATAGTAACAAATATAGGTACGTATACAAGTAATAAATAAGTAATCAAATTTTACATATTATATATATTTTGATCACTTTAAACACTATTTTTATTGGATATCTGTTATGGGACCTTACCTATAATAACATAATGGACTATTCCATACGTAATAAAATACTGCGCCTCAAGAGGAAGCAGGGAGTTCCGTCTGAAGTCTGAGAGTTCTGTTTGAAGTCTGGAGTGAAGTCCGTCAGGAGTCAGTCAGTCGAGTCACAGGCAGTCCGAAACAGAGTCGCGTTCAGACAATTACTACTAAACCTGATTGTTCGTACTAACACTTTTCTACCTCTCTTTATATATTCCTGTTTGTAATATATCTGTGTTATTCCATATCCGTGTTCGAGTTCTTCTTTATTGGTTCTACCTTGGACTATCACCGTGGTACAAGGAACCGGACCATAACAATAACCATATTAGAGTAGACGTTCCCTTTATTTTTAAACAGTATATTATTTCGTCTACCGGTCTGAATATTAGAGAATACTTGTTCAGGATTCGAACTTACTACCCATTTTGCAGAAGAAATCCAACGTGCAGTAAATGGGGACGTAGATTCGAATCCTTTTTCTTTAATAAGATTTCTCAAGTATTCGGGCCTGTCGACGAAATAATTTTAACAAAAAAAGTATGCAGATGACACAGTGCTGATAGCAGACACGGAAGAGAAACTGCAAAACCTTCTAGAGAATTTAGCGGAGGAGAGCGAGAAAAAGGGACAAAGCATATACTACAAGACAAGAATGCATGCTAAGCAAGAAAAAGATGACCCCAAAATGTTATTTAGAGGTCAGGTATACAAAAATCAAGCAGGTACAGTATTGTGGGGCTCGCCCTTGTACACAAGATGGATTCGTCCAAGGTATACTTATACTACGGAGAGATAGCGTGACAAAATACGTCGAGACAGGTTGTTCACTCACAGTTATACGAGAGTCCAGAAAGAGAGATAATTACGGCTTCACTTACACAGACTTGTACATATACTTTTCTACTAACCCGCATTCCTGGACTACTAATCTTCATTTCAAGTCTGTATTCTTACGTTTAATACACCTATTTTTCTATTTCAATTACTGGCGTTGTTTATTTATTTGTGCAGGATTCCATCCCCGGAATCCACAACATACAGAAATGTAAATATTTGGGAAATATTCTAAAAACGGACGGAAAGTGCGACACTGATATTCGAAGACGTATGGCGATGGCCAAAGCCGCATTACAAAAGCTAGGAAGAATATTACGAGTCAGGGATGATCCGTTGGAAACAAAGAAAAGAGTACTGATCTGTGCTCCTATATGGCAGCAAATGCTGGATAATCTCCTCAAAGATGAAGAAGAGACACGAAGAAACAGAAATGTAGTTCTACAGAAAGATTCTAAGGATAATATGGGCCGAACATGTGAAAAAAGACTATGTTTTGGATACAAAGAGAAAACTTATACTCAACATCAAGAAAAGGAAGCTGAAATTTAAGGGACGCATAATGAGAAAAGAGGGCTTGGAAAATCTTATACTCACAGGATGGATATAGGGAAATAGGGACAGAGGAATGTATCGCGTGATATATTTAATAGTCTTGAGGAAGTGGATGGTAGAACGAGTTCTGGGAGAAGTATCAAAAAGATAAAACATTTTAAGAGCTACAAGGGGCAGGAGGAGGTGGAGGGTCACAGTCGCTTACGTTCTGAATGGGATGCAGCACAAAACAGAAGAAGATTGTTTCTGTGTGACATTATATCTAGGAATGGAAAAGTGTGGTTGGTTTCAGATTCAAAGGTGAAGTCTATTATAGTGTCATCGTTACCATCAGTTAAAATAGTGTTTTGTGGATATATTTGTAAGGATTGGGCAACTCGAGGTGGTGTAATGGTTAGCAAGCTTGTCTGGCTAGAACAATTACGACTGAGTAGTGAGTTCGATCCTCACTGGGTGCCCCATACTTTCGGCCTTGTGCCACATCTAAGCTGGGCTTAGAAAATCACTAGGGCACCTCGAGGCGGTGTAATGGTTAGCAAGTTTGTCTCGCTAGAACTATTACGTCTGAGTATTGAGTTCTATCCTTACTGGGTGCCCCATACTTTTGGCCTTGTGCCATATCTAAGCTACGCTTGGTAAATCACTATATTCGTAAGGATTCAGTTATGTATCTGAAATAGGAAGAGTTTGGTGGTAGAATGTTTTGAAAGGGCCACTTTCTAGAAACTCTAAAAATAGAAAAGAGTGAATGTCGCTGAGGTAAACCAGAATTTTATCGAAAGAAGTGGTTAACGAATGTGAAGAAACATTGTCTGGTGATTATCTGGCATTTTTTTTATAATTTTATATGAGAAGATAGGCATATTTATTTTTGCTTTTTCATGTTTTGAGGCATTTTTCTATAGGGACGTTTGTGTATAGAGAGTTTATGTCTCAACGAACATAGTTCAGAAGCAGGTATATATCATATAAATCGCATTTCTTCACAATATATTAGGGAAACATGCAGAAATTTTAAAAAGAAAAGTGCCGATGAACACAAAAGAGACCTTACAAATAAAAAGTTAACAAATGTACTAGTCATACACAGACATAAATTAGACAACAATTCTGGTTTAGAAAATGCCACATTCGTCAAAAAAGAATGTAAATTATTTAGAAAGAAAATACTCGAGAATGTCACCATCGAATATTATCAGAATATCAATCGTTTTTTTTTTATTCCAATCTCACCTTTCCAGAAGGAATTACTCCTTTCCGAGCCAACATACAGAACAAATGTGTTGTAAAATCAAAGGAAAACGGCTGAATCAATTATTTCAACCCTCAGAGATGTATCATAGAAAAAAAATTCTTCTTTGCGTATTCTACATCACTTAATCTAAGGTCTAAATGCCTACAGATTTCAGTTAACCTGATAAATATTTATACATGTTATATATAATTTAATTATAGTTTCAAGGTATACTATATCGCTGTGTTAAAGAGGTCAATATGAGGGATAGAATGTATTTGATATTAAAATGGTTATGATGTGAACACCCATTGGCGACAGTCTGTTTCATACATAAACACAATCTTCAGTCTATATTCGTATAATTATAATCATTACACACACACACACACACGCACGCACACACACACGCGCACACACACACACACTGGTGGAAGGCTACCCTAGGCGTCTGGATGCTGTAATTGACGCAGCAGGATCATCCACAAAGTATTAGCTGAAGACATTCCAAATGGGGTGTAGACTTTTACAAAGACATTTTTCTAAGTCATATGATTTTAATAATCAGTGTGAATTTTTAAAATGTAATTTTAATATCAAAAGAAAGTGTGATGGATCTGCTTATTTAACAATCATTGGAATTGAAAAATTTATTGTTCACTGTTAAATTATACAAAATATATAAATTTTCAAAAGGAGTGTAGACTTTTGCAAGCCACTGTATATTTGTAT
>CAHIKZ030004061.1:257500-392500 GCA_903632075.3 Acanthosepion pharaonis
CTTTTTCTTTTCTTTTCTTTTCCTCTCCCTCTTCTTCTGATCTTTAAGATTAGATCGTCTATTGTGTGTGTATGTCACCAGAAAATGTATCCTTTCCGGTTACATCCTTAATGTATTAGACATCCCACAACATTCATATTTCTCTCATTTAAACCGTCTTTAACTCACCTCTCTAAAACTTCTCTCTGTTAAGTTTTAATCGCCCACGTTCTCTCGTCCGCTACCCCTCTCTTTAACTCTAGCATTCGTCCCACACTCTCATGCTTACACTCTCTCTAAATTCTATTTTTTATTTCCGGAGTTGTTTTTTCTGTTTTCTTTTAGAATTAGTGTTTAAGCTTTTTTATTATATAAAATATATATATATATATATATATATATATATATATATTTCCTATATATATATATATATATATATATATATATGTATGTATATATGTATGTATGTATACAAATGCGTGTGGATGCATGTGTGTGTCTCGCTGGATATACAGGTATGATAATGTTTAGCGTCTCGTAACACGAAATCGTTGAGCCGAGTCCGGTCAACGGTTGAATTCACTTTAGAATAAATATTCTTAGTAAAGTTATAAATCCATCTCTTATTTCTCGGCTAATATCATAACGGTCTCGTTTGGCATTTAGTCTAAGAGGAAGAGAATTCTGGATTCCAAAACTGTTTGACAACATTGTATTTACTACGCTTAGCCAAATTTGGAATTGCCACAAAGAGAAAGGAAAAAAAAATTTAATGATTATATATACACGCACACACATATGAATACGTGAGAAAGAGTGTGTTTGTGTGTGTGTGTGTGTGCGTGCGTGTGCGCATGTCTATGTACGTATTAAGTGGTTCTTTGATTCGTTTTCGACCATTTATCGGCCATTTGCTGATTATTTAAATCTAGAATATATTTTTAGAATTTTTATTTTCGAGGTAATTATGGTTTAATGATATGTTTTAATAATTAACACAAAACTGAGAAAAGGTGCATTTCTACCTTTCTCATATAAAATTGGAATTCGGCTTACCATTTCCAATCCATTACCTTTTACACTAGCCGTGCATCCAGCACTTGCTATTCAAATCTATGTACTGACCACGCTTGATGTTGCTTAACTTCCACGATCGTACGGAAACTGATACATACATACATAGGCCCAAGCACACACAGATACCTTACGGCATGTGTGTGTGCTTGGGAGTATGTAAAATTAAAATTCATTACCAACTATATCTATATATGATATTTATATAGTCATTTCGTAAGAATTTCCTGGTATTATCGTAGTTGTATTCTCATCTAAAATGCGTTTGTCATGTATTTGTAAGTTTTAAAAATAATTAAGAAGCTAGAAATGTTAGTCTCTTGAACACACTGTTAGATAAATAGTTTACTAATTAAAAATTCATTTTTTCTTCCTCCCAAACTGCTGAATATGCTTTTTTAGCACCTGATATACTAGGTGTGATTGGTAAATAGTCGCCATATTTTATTTATCAGATCATCCCATAAGTTCTGTCCGAATTTTAACTTTTTGTTAAAATGAACGAAATTTAAAGAGTATTTTATGTCTAATGGAGCTGAACATTATTTTTATGTTTAGATGCATTTCAAATGATCAAATTTTATTTCAGAGAACAATAAAATTAAATTTTGTTTTATTAAAACCCTGCTAACATGGAAGTACCCAAGAATCATTTGAGACACATAATGCTTTATGAGTTCAAGAAAGGAAACTCAGCAGCCGAAGCGGTTAGAAACATTCACTCAGTTTATGGAGAGGAATGTGTGAATGAAGGAACTTGCAGAAGATGGTTTGCAAAATTCAGAGGTGAAGATCGAACCGGACATCGAGTTGAGTTTGATGAATAGCTTCTGGAAGCTGCCCTTGATGAAAATCCTGCTTTATCAGTTGAGGAATTGGCAGTGGTTCTCAGTTCAAACATACAACTGTTCATCGTCATCTTCAACAACTTGGAAAAGTTCTTAAACTTGGAAAATGGGTGCCTCATGAATTGTCTGAAAACAACCTCAAATCCCGAGTTGACATCTGCTCTTCTCTCCATTCTAGCCAAGTTTTTTCACCTTTTTTGGATAGACTTGTGGCTGGCGACGAAAAATGGATCTTTTATCGAAATGTTAAGCGTCGTAGACATTGGCTTGGTAAAGGGGAAGGACCCTAGCCACAGCCGAAAAGGGAACTTTATGGGCAAAAGTTTCTTCTTTCAATCTGGTGGGATCACCAAGGAATAATCCACTTTGTATTCTTACCACCTAATGCAAAAATTAATGCTCAAATATACTGTCAGTAATTAGAGCATTTGAACCAAGCTTTGAGGAAAAAAAGACCTGCACTAATGAATCGAAAAGTGGTGAGGTTTCATCAGGACAATGCGCGACCTCACACAGCAAGAATCACGTCACAAAAGATCGAAGAACTTGGTTGGGAGAAAATTCCTCATCCATCTTATTCTTCCGATCTTGCTCCTTCAGACGACCATTTTTTTCGTAGCTTACAGAATCATTTGGAAGAAACAGCTTTTGTAACACAGGAAGAATCAAAGCCAAAAGAATTTTACAGTAATGGAATTAGTAAGCTTATTAATAAATGGAAGGATGTCATAGATAATCAGGGAAAATACATTGTTGATTGAATCTGTAATTAAATGTAACATTTGGTCACTTGTTTTCTTAATTCAAAATTCGGACAGAACTTATGGGATGACCTGATATATATATATATATATATATATATATATATATATATATATATATATATACCAAGAACTACAAACTACATACTGATATATGTCGACTGCACAGTATAGTAGCTCCATCTATGAGAAAATGAGCCCCATGATGTAATTCGCTCCGCCAGAAATTTGGAAACAGCATGCTGTACTGCATGGCATTCGCACCGGAAGCTCCAATACAAACATTTCAGAGTGTTTAAGAGTCAATCTGAGGAGACTACAGAGGATTCGGAAATAATTTGAGGAGTTTAATGGTGATTACGAAGGTTTTTGAAGTAATCACTTGTAATGGTGACGTTATGCCTCCATTCATCTTTCCACAGGGCTTCAGACTCATCACGGAGACGTACATCAAGTGTCTTGAGGAGGTAGTGTTGCCCTGGCTTCAAAGAGTGTCTGCTGAAAGAAAATATGTCTGGAATCATGACTCTGCACAATGCCACAAAAGCACGAGGACACTGTCATGGCTGTCAGACAATTTGTGCGTCCACATTAACCCTTAATTCTAGTCACCTGACCAGACTGCAACCCCCTTGTAGGGCTCAGTTGAGCGAAAGACCAACAAAACTCCCTGCAACACCAAAGGTGAACTGAAGGAAAGGATTATGGCAGCATTCGCCAACTTAAACAAAGAGACAGTACAGAAGAGTTGCAGAAGATTCTGAAGTCGTCTGGAAGCCATGATTGAAACCAATTGAGATTTTATTGAATAAATTTTCTCTTTCGTATTTCAACATATTTTATTTATAGTTTTTTCATCGCACCCTGATCCCTGTCGAAGAAAACTAGGTTGGATTCAGGAATCGAAATCGAATTTTTTTTTTATTATTTTCAGTTCCAGAAAAATATCTCGAACCATCAGTCACTAAATAGGATTTGTTAGCAATGGTTCTCTCTTGCTTTGGTGGGAATCGAATTTTTTGTTTTGTTTTCTACGAAATGCTGAAATCTGTGTGGACCATTATTCTGCAAACTTTGAGTGGTAAATTTGCATTTTTGAATGACGTATTGAAAGTGGAATATTTTTTTTCTGTAGAAGGAAATCTAGAATATTTCTGCTGCACGACAAAACCGCTCATTGCGTGTTGATAGCATATACTCAAACATGTACCATATTCTCTAGACATGTAAGATTTAGTCTAATAATTATTATTCTACAAGCATCATCTCTTGTAATTTTAGATGTCATAAATTTTAAAAGTATGGAATAATTATTTTAAGAATAACTTGAAAAGCAGCATAAGATCATAGAGATCCAAGAGTAACGAAGGGATGACTGAATAATAATTATTTGAATTTATATCTGACAATAATTTTGTTAAAAATATAATCTCTTTTATCAATCTTATATATATCTTATTATAAAATAAATAATCCAAAATTACTGTTTCCAATACACAAGAATTGACATATGCAGTCACCATACGCGCCAATTTTCTGTTATATTTATCAGCAAATCCCAAAGACAATTTGAACTTAACCTAGCAGAAAGCATAATTATCTCCGTTTTTTCATGCAGACGCCACTGGAGAGTCTCATATATTTGGAGAAAGCCAATATCTGTAACGATTAGATAATCTTATGTCAAACGGTCGCTTGAACCAATCGTCTGTAAAATTAGCCTGAGGTTAATTAGGTGTTAGCCGAGTTATAAATCCGAAACTGAATTTTTCGTCGTAATTTCCTGCTTTCTTTTATTAGAGACATTTTTCTCTGTTGTATGAATAAAAAGAACTTATTGTTTACCATTGTTCCAACCAGATGCAATCACACTATAAATCTTAGCCGGACAGACCAGTGCCGAGACGAGCCTGCATTGGCTTACATGTGCTCATAAAACATAAAATACTCTGAGTTATCTATTGGGGCAGAGAAAGAAAGAGAATGAAATAAAGCGGAAGTCCACAAAAGAAGAAGAAGAAGAAGAAGAAAAAAAAAACTTTTCTCCCCTAAAAGATGGTCGGCCATAAAAACACAATTGTATGTCATGCAGAAAAGAACATTTTAGAGGAAGAAATAAAATAAATGTCAGTTTGAGTGCTGGAATGTTTGAAACGATTGGATCTTACTGAAAGAAGTAATCAACCAAAACAACATAGACTAACTTAGGACGGCCATTTGTGTTTAACAATAATATACACGACGTGTTCGGATCGACTTGATCCGATTTACTAAAGCCGTTGTTATTCAAGATTCTGCAAATATATACACGCAGATATTGGTATACAGAGGACAATGGTTGGAACTGTGGTCTCGTTGAACCTGAGAACTAAACCATGTTGCATTTTCGCATGTATTTTTTATTATATAGTTCTAATATCAATTCCTTCTACTTTTCTATGTGATGTTGTTTCAGAGTGTGAATAGATATCATACTCCACAACTTCCTTTGTTCTATTGCTCTGACCTCATATTTTGCTATTATTGGGCTTTATTAACTTAAATCTATTTTTTAAAATATAAAATACAAGCATTAAAATGAAAAATGAACACGTTTCTTCTTTTGCTTTTAACATTTTCTACAGAGTCGAAAACCTCTTATGTTGCCTGATAAAAAAGCGGAACTAACGATAAGTAGAAAATTCTTAATGCTGAATTAAATTAGACTAAATTTTGTAAAAAAAATCGAGTTCATTTTATAGTCTACGTCATTAGATATGACCATGAAATAATGGAAAATACCATTTTTTACCATAAAAAATTATCCTTCGGTGTCGAATACCTCTTATCTTTCATGACCTAAACAAGGCATCAATGACAACAGAAATATGCATTCCTAAAATGAAAGTTTTCAATTAAGCCAACTGTTAAAAAGAGAAAGTAATTAAAGCCGAGATGCTACACCAGGAACGACAGCACTGCAGATTCTTCCTTAGATTTGTGTCAAGAATTTGGATAAATATCTAAATTTTTACAGAATTTGATGATTGGAATGACATTAGATGTTCTCTTATGAAGAAGCATCTAGCATTTATTGACCGAATAATTAGCGATGGGGTTTCGGCTATTTGGTAATAAACTCTTTGATTCTGTAGCGCCAGTCTGCGAAATCCGACGAAGGACAGCCCTCCACGAGACGCACAGAGTTCATTCGTTTCGAGAAACAATTTATATTTGTATCCCTACAAACACAAATATAAATCCGATTGATTTTTATCGACAGATTTAAATATCAACCCAACCAATGTTTACTTACAGGAACAAGTATAAACGTGACCAATATTTAGTTACACACTAAAGCATTAACCCGACTAATATTTATCTAGTTGGATAAGACGTAATACTCGCCTGTGATACACAAACTCTGTGCTCTCTAACATCTAAGTATATTCGTTGGCATGTGACTGAGAGTAGTTGATATGTCATGGGAAACAAACATTCAAATAAATAAATAATAGATAATATATATTTTGGGGGTGGAAAGGAGAGATAATAATGGTTTAATGATACAAGTCTTACTAATTAACCCATAGTCTGTTGTATAAAAAGAGGATTCCTACCTTTCTTAATGGCATTTGCAAGTTAGTAAATATAACGAACTCAAAGGGAATTGGAACTCGGGGCGCCTATCAATAATTCCGAGCCATTATCTATTAAACGTCCCACACATGTCTCAGCTTATATCACCTGGGATTCCCAAGAAATCATCGATCTAAGTACTGAACAGGATCAACGTTGCTTATCTTCGGTGATCGTACGGGTACCCTAGCAATAATCAATTAGCACCTATTATCTTATAAAATATAACTTTTGATTTATAACGGAAAGATAATAATGACTTTCTATATTTATTAAGAAAAAATGATTTTGTTAGTACACTTTTTTATAACACGCAATTTTGGGAATGTTTAATTTTTACCGGGACGCATATTGTCTTATTACAGCAAATCATAACACTCCATCTAAACGTATATTTTATTAACGTATGAAAATACATGACACTACCTTTTGGGAGAGTTTCGTGAAAAGTGTTATGTTTACTATGTTGTCCATTTGCGGACTGAGACAGTTTTATCATTCGATTGGGTAATTTAGGCATAAATTAGGTATAAGTAATTTCTGTTTTTGGAAATCAATTATGATGATAAATGTATCATACTAACTAACCGTATCTTAAATATTCTACTATATGTAATGGAAGACGATTCTAAAATGTTCGAGGCAAAACGCAATGGATTGGCGGCGAAAAATCTTTACAAACCTCTTAAAAGCTCAGCTCCTTGGAAGAAATGTAATGTTGTGCAGTATTATTTGATTATAGCTCTTAAAAGGAAGTATAATGCACAATTATACATTCAGCAGATGCAGAGTGTCCATAAATGGTTCGTCGAATAACACGCTTCGTTCGTCAAATGAGAAAATATTTATCTATCCCGTAACTCAAGACCACATACAGCAAGAATAATACAGAAAAAACTTTTAGAACTTTGCTGGCCTGTTCACAAGATCATACGCAAATCGATTATTAGCATTTTTTTTAATTTTCAATCGCTGTCAAATGCCTTCCTTGTGAAAAAAAACATTTCTAATGAAATCAGATTCAACAGTTCTTCAATTTGCATGTCAAATCTTGCGAAGTGTTATTCAAAATGTACCAAACAGCTGCCTGATATATGGTAATAAAATGCTGTAAATAATATTAAATATGTAATTGAACAAAATGTAATTGTGCTACACATTTGGAAGAATAATTTTTATACAGTGATATTCACCCTGTTCAAGGCGCGGCAGCCACTCGAGGTAGAATGCTACAAAGTATGAGGTACTGTTTATGCGGATATATGGGGAAGATAACGGTTAAACCTATGTTTGAATAGCCTAGGATTGTAGCGATCAGGTAAATCTCCTCTTGGAAATCGGTTCCAGAAAGGAACGATTCGTGGGAAGAATCCCGCTCGAGTGGAACTTACATCTCACCAATGGAATATTAATAAAATAAGGATGGTTCGCTAAAATATGTGTAGCGTGACGGGTCTTAACCCTGAATGTTACAACTGGTGGAATAATTAGTATTAGGTTGGTGCAAAAATAATGACGCAATAATGTCGTTTTTTGACGTTAAAAAATACGTCAAAAAACGACATTATTATGTCATTATTTTTGCACCAACCTAATAGTTCTTCTGAGCACCTACCATGGAAATGCTGATAGAATAGTGAGAGGCTTGCAAGGTTTCGTCTGTGCGAAGGGTTGGAATGTGGAAAATAATTTATCACCCATAAGGACGGGAAGACGTTTTTGGATTCTATCGATACTGGAAAGTGAAGACTAGGCAGCTCCTGTCTATATATGGCAAAAATACTCCATGTTTGACCTGATCTCACTTTTGTAAATGTAGAATATAGCAGTAGGGGTCAGGTACTTACTGTGTCCGAACAGGGAACCGACCATTTTTCCAGCATCTTTAGTAAAGAAAAATATTTTTTACTCAAACCTATATGATTGATTGATATGCTTAAACCATTTGTGGGTTATGTCAACACCAAAAATATTTCGGATTGTAGGGGGGGGGTGCTTACAGCTAAATCCCGGTATTTTGATTGTTGTAAAACAAGCAGGTCGTTTAAATGTTGAAGTTCTGCGCCACAGGATCATCTTAAATTCGTATGGCGTTGTGCAATGGTAGGAAATTAGTGTATCTCTCATCTGTCCAGATTTCATGAACAGTTAGGTCATCACGTATATCAAAATTAATAAAAAACACAAGTACATATCAAGTGCTCCAGACCAGCTGCAATCTTCAGCTAAGCGCCGTGTTTCAGCCAAGTTTCGGCCCATTAAGCTCAGTACTTCTCCACACGGTGGACAAAACGTGTGGAAAAGTACTGATTTCATGAACTGTTAGGTCATCACGTATATCAAAATTAATATACTCTATTATAACTGATATTTTTTCTGTCAAATGTTCGCTACGAATTGTGTTTATATTAAATTTACTTTTGTTTAAAATGTTAATACTTTACAAACATGAGATTTTTTTCAAAATTGATTGGTTACAGCAAAATTAATCCATTTTTGCATGCCATCTATTCAAGTTATCTTATTTTAAATTGGATTTGGTCCCACGACACTAGTTATGACCAACCATACATATTTAATTTTTAGTGGAGTTTGATAGCTAATTAAAAAAAAATCATAGCCTGTGTGAGTTATTCAGAGTCAAACGCATGTTGGAAAATAAGATTTTTCCTCAAAAGAAATGCATTTGGCAAATGACAAAATTTCAGGGAAAAATCTTGGCGACATTGGAAAGGAAAGCATCTAAAACGTTATTTTTAATTCACCCAAATTAGAGTAACCTTCTCGAAATTATTTGATAGGGGTGATTAAGAAATTTAAACGCTTTAAAATACAAACAACCAAGATTTAGGAGCCATTTCCGTTATGTCAAAACTTAGATGCTTGCCAAATTTTCTCGGTTTATTTTTATTTTTTTTAATTTTTATATTTTTGCCTATTTAGCCAGTTTTGCTTTTCATGAGCTGATTGCTAAAATAGACTAAGTGTCTTTCGTTGTCTATTCTTTCGTTTGTACCTTGAATTCCCCATCGTGTTATTACAGAAATTGGTAATTACGCAGATAATGAATTATTAATAACGACTGAAATTTAACATGTGTTAATTAAAATGGACTTGATCAAATGTTTGTTGCACAGATCATTAAAATATTCTAATTGGAATAATGGAGAACGTAAACAGAAAATCAACTTGAAGTGGATGAATATTTTTGAAGCATTGCCTCATATTTGGGGAATAAAAATTTATTGTTAGTTTTAAACTGAATTATATTAGGCTGAAGCATAAGTAATTTCCATTTTTTGGAAATTAATTCTATTGACGAAAGTAACATTCTAAATATTGAGCATCATACGTAACAATTAAGGATAAATTTTGATTAAACTAACATGCCATAGTTTTTACATTGCACAGTGAATTAAAGGGTAATTTATGACAGTGAAAAGCCTCAAACAGCAAGAATAGAGGGAGAGAAATTTTACTAATCATTTGGTCAGTCCTATGTCAGCCATCATATTTAGCTGAACAACACCAACTAGGTATTACATATTTCAATATGACCGCGAAACAGGAGATAATTTTTTTCTAATGAAAACCAGATTCAAATGTTCGTGTGAAAACTTTTCACCTGAAAACCAACGGAGTTTTCCTCATAAGGTATCGACGTCATAGCAAACAATGGTGGATATATAATTAAATAAAATATAATTATAACTTGTTATATCGAAAAGTAAATGTATAAGCAACCAGAGAATAATGTTTAAAACTCAGACTAATAGTTAAAGCCGCGAATACCTAATAATTCTAATTAACTTAATTTTTCCGAGAAATCAACTAGACAAAATTCAATGGTGCATTTTGTAGAAAATGAACACTAATAGATTTTATGATTCAAAACAGACTTTTTAAAAAATGCCTTTACCTTGAAATTATAAAATTATGTACAGAATATTTAGATTTTGGCATTAAATAACCCATAAACGTGTTGATGTGCCGCTGAATACAATCAACCAACAGAAAATCCATATTTATAGTAAAATGACCAACAATACATTTTATCTGTAGCTAAAGGTGTGCAATTGTGTTCAAAATATATTTCGTTGAAGCCATAAAATTGTGTTCAAAAATATTTAGATTTCGGTATTAAATAACCCATAGACGTTTTCATGCCGCTAAACAAAATCAATTAAACAACCAACCAACCAAAATCTAACAAATTTACAAAATTCTTTCAGAGTTCTTTTCTCAATGTCATTTACGTGCTTATCTTCTTGTGATGATGGTCGACAACGAGTCATATATAATAATTTCGATCATTTGTGTGTCTAACACGTTTGAACGTGTAGCCGAGTAAGCTAAGCTAAATAAATGCCTCTGTTGATGAATACCGAATAATATGTCTTACATTTCATCAGGCTTCTATTACACCTACTTGCCTTGAATGTGAATATACTCACCTCGAGGTCATTTACTTAATTGCATCTAGGTAGGTTTAAGAAAAGTATTAATTGAAATGACACGTATACTTACAATCAGAAAGAGACAGTTGAAATTTCTGGGACACATAGAAACAATTGTCTAGAGAATTTCACATTTACAAAAGATGCGGGAGATAAGATAAGCTTAGGGAAAGAGTAAATAACATACTTTCGTAATTTGCGAGAATGGATGACAGAACAAGGGCCAAAGAGATTGAATGCATGTGAGAATAGCATAACGGATATGGGTGTGTATAATAGAGTTCAAAATCCCGGCCGGCCAGCAGTGAGTTAAATAGGAAAGTATATTGAGCTCTCTAGACTTGATAGGCTATCAAGAAGAGAATTCTAAATTCCATTTGAAGCGGGCGTGCAATTGGAAAATACGACCAAAGCTTTCTCAGGGGAGATTTGTTATTCACAGATAAATAAGTCATTCTGTTGGGTTTCGTGATCGCCTACACCATGGAGATATTAGAAAATACTTACTTATATAAGTATCAGAAGTGGCATGGGGCTTAAAAACAGAATTATTGTAACGATTTACGGGTAGTGGGCGACGTGATATTTATCGGCGAGACAAATACGACCAAATCTGGACGAGGTTCTTAGTTTCATAAAATCATCTCACACCATGCAAGGCATTAAAACCATTAAACCACAAGGAGTTACTGAGAGTGAAAGAATAAGATATAAAGAAAAACATTGCTAAGAAGCAAGAACAATAAAAGTATATTTAAAAAACTGTAGGTAACGACTAAAATTCTCTAAAGAGTTGCCTGTAAAATACGGAGCCGGAAGAGAGTTGCACAAGCGAGAAGTACGAGGAAATAAATCGTTAGCATAAAACTTACAGATCCGTCTATCAGATTCATTTGATAATTTATGAGACTATTATTCGGACTATTGTCCTCATCTCTTTGCCATATTCATCACAACGTTTCGGCCGTTGTACGCTCCTGCCTTCTTCAGGTGGTTGGAATCTCGAAGTGAACCCTTTATTTTGCTCGCTGGGGTAGACTGTTCTAGTTCCACGTGCCATGTCTAATGGATGTCAGTTATCATTTATCTCCTGTTAATAAACCAACGGGAAATTTAAAAAACAAAGTACACATTGATACATCTACAGAAGTCAAAATATTAGTGTCGAAATTCACAAATGCAGTGTAATTTTTGAGTACCAGATCTGAGAAAAAGATGCGGTAAATTACGATATAGCTACCTGTATCGTGCCACATAAGGTGAGGTTTCTCTAATCGAATCCTTGCTGCAAACGCTCAAACCCTAAATTATTAAAAAACGACTGAGCTTCTAAAGGGAAGCTAATGTTTCCTTTCTTTATGACAATCACGTGTTCACACGTTAACAAGTTCCATCTCCTAGACTCGCTGTCAACCAAGGTTCAGTCTGTCTAATTAATCCGGAAATGGGGATAGGAAACATAACAGAATATCATATTTGATGGTGAATATCTTTGTTTAAATGTCCGTATAACCACAGTGAAGAAGGGCCATGTGTGTCGAAAGCTTACATCAAGGACCAGCTTAAAAAAAGTATCAAATGTGTGGCATTTTTTTGTCTTTATTTTCACTCGAAATTAAAGCAACAACAGGATATTTAGAACGGCTCATGATCAAAAAAAAATAATAGACATTTATTGTTTGTTATGTTTAACAATATATATATATATATATATATATATATATATATATATATATATATATATATATATAATATTAGTGGTAAATATACACATGCATATACAAAATATATAAATATATATACATAGGTGCATACACATACATGTATATTTTTTGAATCAGGTAGACCTCAATGTCCAGGACATAGTAAGGATATAATAAAAAGGCTTAAAGTTTTTTTTTTTTTTTTTGAATTTGTAGGTCTGATGAATTGGATCGTATTTACGATTCCAATGGAATAAATTATGACCATGGAATATTAGTATTTAAGCTTTTTTTTATATATATATATATATATATATATATATATATATATATATATATATATATATATATATATATATATATATATGTCGATTCGTGTTAAAATGACTGTCAATTTCTTAAATTGGCTCTAATGGCGTTTTGTAAGACGTGCTAGCGTTGCAAGTAGGAAACAACCAATGTAAGAGAAAGAAAACTGGGAATTTAAGACATATATTTCCAGCGAGGACCATGGGTAAGTACACGCGCACACACACACACATTCCCACACACGCATCCACACATACACATTAATACACACTCACGAAAAAAAATTGTTTGAAACTTGCGCAGGTCTATAAAAATATCGCTTACAAATTATTTCTTTCCATGAGACGTCAGTGGATTTCAAATCACATTGTTCAACACCCGACCGATAATAATAATAATAATAATAATAATAATAATAATAATGACAGAAAATATTCACTCAAAGCTATTCTATTTTTGTGATCCTACATATATATATATATATATATATATATATATATATATATATATATATATATATATATATATATATATATATATATATATATTTTATATAAATATATAAATATATATATATATAAATATATATAAATATAAATATATATATATATATAAATATATATATATATAAATATGAATATATATATATAAATATAAATATATATAAATATAAATATATATATATAAATATAAATATATATATATGAATATAATATATACATAAATATAAATATATTTACATATATATATATATATAAATATAAATATAAATATATATATATATATATAAATATAAATATATATATAAATATAAATATATATATAAATATATATATATATGTATAAATATAAATATATATGAATATAAATATATACATAAATATAAATATATTTACATATATATATATATATATATATATAAATATATATATATAAATATAAATATAAATATATATATATATATAATATAAATATATATATATAAATATAAATATATATATATATAAATATATATATATATATATAAATATAAATATATATAAAAATATATATATATATATATATATATATATATATACATATATACATATATATATATATATATATATATATATATATATATATATATATATATATATATAAGCGGAAAATCGTGCAGTGCCCACTGTGATTTCGATTTAGCAATATCTATGCAATATTCACATAAATTATTTTTATTATTAACTGTGGTTAAAGTTTCAGCGGTTTGTAATTACCCGCGAATATGACAGTATATGATAGTGCAAATTATGATATTTAGCGACATACTTCTTGGGTGTGTACGATGTATGAAGGTGAAATCAACATTACAGAACATATGCAAAGTCTATGCAGTGTTATCAATATTCCTTAATGTAACTTTTGAGGATTTGTTATTTACACGATTGCCTGAAAGACTGGAGTTATCATTTAAGTCGATGCAGATATTCGCATTTCAAATTGCATATCTTGGTTTGGCACCGACATATGGATTCTGTTGAATGTATGCATATAGTCGAATATTTTAACGACAAAAATGATTGCTACCCAGAAGCTTAAATAGATATATTATATCTATCCAAACATCTATTTACAAATGTAAAAGCCAATAGGAAAACTGTAATATTAACCGACGCGTTTCGTCCAATGTGACTTTTTCAAACGAAATGAATTTATTAAAACAAAATAACTAATAATAACAAAACGAAATGTCCTTCCCAACTGGAAGAATTTAGAAAACGCTATTATATTTATATTGTCAAGTTAAAATTACAAGTATTGTCACGTGTGGAAATATTGTTTTTATTGTTGTGTTATATATATATATATATATATATATATATATATATATATGATATCGCATGGTGTTAATAGTGCTCGATGCAATATAACAGAGCTATTAAGTATATTTTAATAAATACACATATTAACTCTCATTGGAGTCACTACTCGGAGTCTCGTGCACAAGCCAATCTTCAGATGTTGGTTACAGACTGACCGTTACATAATTTAAAGTTTAATAAAATTATCTGGTTAAAGCAATGTTGGCGCAATCTATATATTATATTGATTCTCTAATCGTAGCTTAGATGTGGCACAAAACCGAAATTATGGGACACCCAGTGAGGATCGAACTCACCTCTCAATCGGAATTATATTAGCGAGCCAAGCTTGCCAAC
This sequence comes from Acanthosepion pharaonis, assembly GCA_903632075.3. Lineage (NCBI taxonomy): Eukaryota > Metazoa > Mollusca > Cephalopoda > Sepiida > Sepiidae > Acanthosepion > Acanthosepion pharaonis. Next base: position 272,448 of record CAHIKZ030004061.1, read on the forward strand.
CATTACACTACGCGCTGGTGGCCAGTCTATATATTGTACGGTGATTACGGTTTCTTTTTTGTCGAAAATATACGTTGCATTTAACATAGAAGAGATTTTTATTTTATATATATACGAGGCGGTGTAATGGTTAGCAAGCTTGTCTCGCTAGAACAATCACGACTGAGTAGTGAGTTCGATCCTTACGGGGTTCCTCATACTTTCTGCCTTGTGCCACATCTAAGCTATTCTTGGAAAATCGGTATAATAGCACGCTCCGCCCGCTCACTATTGCTTCGTAAAGTAAGCTATATTTATTATATGGAAGCTTTGAAATGAACATTCCATCCATAAATTGCTTGTAAACCTGAAAGAAAACATGGGTACTTATTCAGATAGCTAAGCATTTGAATTTTAGCCGTTTTTTAAATAAATGAAACATGATGAAAATGAATAAGATTTGATAGGTTTTGACTGAAATAAAATACGTGTATTTGCATGAATGAAAAATATAATGGCGAAAAAATTGAAATCAAAATGAAGTTTTTTTCTTTAAAAATTCTTACTCTAATGCAACAGGATAAACTATTATTTTTTTTTATTTGGAGCAAATATAAATTCCTTTCATTGCCCACTCTTGAACAGACAACATATAATTGATCATGAGTAAAGCAGAGTTGCATAAAGTGAAATTCAGTAACTTTCATTGATTGACCTTGTGATTTATTAATAGTTATTACAAAACTTACTCTGTCTGGGAAAATTCAATCGTTTAAAATCAAAAGGATCTCCTATTTTCATACAGGGAAATGCATCTTGCCACAAGGCTCAGAAGGTTATGGCTTCATTTGAAGAGGAAGGAATCGTCCTAATGAAGTGGCCAGCCCAGAGCCCCGATCTGAATCCAATAGAAAATTTTTGGAAGATAATTGAAGAAAAGGCTCAGAAAAGAAACCCGAAAAACCAGGATCAACTATGGGAGTTATTGAAAGACGAATGGGACGCAATTACTGCTGATTTTTGCAAGAAATCAATTAGATCATGTGGTCGACGATACAGAGAAGTCATTGAAAATCAGGGGATGTTTACCAAATATTAAATTTTGTTGATATTTTGTTCACAATCAAGTATTAAGAAGATCGTTCCTTAACTTTTGTCCAGTAGCTTATTTCCTTTGTTCCATTTAATCTTTATTTTAAAAAAAAACTATTATCTAAATCTTTGTAACTTTGTATAATATTTATGCATTACACCCTAATCTTTATTCGGTAAAAATTTCATTGCTAATCATGCATTACTTTTTAAGTAATACACATATTTATGTCTTTGTTGTTACCGTTCCTTATATTATAGCCGCTACTATATATATATATATATATATATATATATATATATATATATTAAATAATTCGTTTATTTGGTTTCATCGGCCTGAATATCTAAGTAATCTTATTAGGTTGGTGCAAAAATAATGTCGTTTTCTCACATATGTTAATTTTATATATGATTTCTGAATTAATTCAATGATATATATAGCCATGTTATATATCATTTTGAAGCGCGTTTTTTGCTCTATCGAATTCTCTTATTCGTTACCGTTCTGAATCTCTTCATTCATTTTTTGCCGGCTTTTCGGCAGCATGGACAAAATTCAAATCCGCACGATTTTCTTGTTCCAGTTCAAACTAGGCCGAAAACCTGCCGAGGCAGCTCGTGATATCAATGATGCGTTTGGCCCAGGAATCACTAACGAACGTGTGGCACAACGGTGGTTCAAGAAATTTCGCAATGGTGACGAGAGCCTCGAAGATGAAGACGGTCGCGGCCAGCCGACTGCGGTTGATAACGAACATTTGAAAGCCTTAATTGAAGCCGATCCTCGCAAAACCACACGAGAAGTTGCTGTTGAACCACTCAACAGTCGTTCGCCATTTAAAGCAAATAGGGAAGTCAAAAAAGTTGGTGCCGCATGAATTGAACGATAATCAAAAAAATCTTCGTTTTAAGGTGTCTTCTGCGCAACAAAACGACCCATTTCTCGAGCGGATTGTGACGTGTGATGAGAAGTGGATCCTCTACGACAACCGGCGACGTTCGGCACAGTGGTTGGATGCCGGAGAAGCTCCACAACACTTCCCGAAGCCGAAATTGCACCAAAAAAAGGTTATGGTGACTGGTGGTTTGCGGCCGGTCTCATCCATCACAGCTTCTTGAATCCGGGCGAAACGATTACGGCGGAGAAGTACTGCCGACAAATTGACGAAATGCACCAGAAGCTCCAACGTATGTGCCCGAGATTGGTCAATATGAAGGGACCAATTCTCCTCCATGACAACGCTCGCCCGCATGTTGCTCAACTGACCCTGGAGAAGTTGAACGAATTGGGCGATGAGACTCTGCCTCATCCGCCATATTCACCGGACCTCTCGCCCACCGATTATCACTTTTTCAAGCATCTCGACAACTTCCTGCGCGAAAAATGCTTCAAAAGCCCAGATGATGCCGAATCGGCCTTCAATGACTTCATAGCTTCCAGAACTCCGGATTTCTTTGATAATGGGATAAATAAACTTGTTTCTCGTTGGCAAAAACGTGTCGATTCTAATGGTTCTTATTTCGATTAATAAAGTTTATTATGAAAGGAGTTATGACCTTTTGAAGTTGAATGTCAAAAAACGACATTATTTTTGCACCAACCTAATATTATAACAAAAATACGCGCTCTCCAGTAGGTTTCGAAACTGCGTCCAGTTTGACAAGAGAAACTATATTTTAGACCGTCTCAGCTACAAAGTGTGTCCATGATCACGCAAAGCTGAATAGTGCCTTATGAACGCAATTCTTTTTTCATACTCTCGAAACATTCATATTTGTTTACTTAATTTCCTGCCCCAACGTAAGCAAACAATTTCTAAAGATGTTATTGAAACATTTAAGCAACAAAAATCGACCATGACTTCACGTATATATATATATATATATATATATATATATATATATATATATATATATATATATGTGTGTGTGTGTGTGTGTGTGTGTGTGTGTGTGTGTGTGTGTGTGTGTCTATGTGTGTGTATATATTTGCTATAGACTTCAGCAATATTAATCCCACTTAAATCTGTAATACTTTAATAATAAGAGAGACGAAATAAGATATTAGGTACAATATCGGTCTCTTAATCTTTAGTATTAGTGACAATGCAAAGTTCTTCTTTTAATATGAACTTTTTTCCATACAAATCTGAGTCTGTCTTAGAGGCACAACAACGAGACACACAATAATAATGGAATTCATTACACGAGTGAATGATTTGAAAGTCTGGCTTATTTAGCGATCTCGCCTGAACTAGTCTGCTTCTATAATGAAGCATTTATTTCCCAACTGTCGCATCACAGCACCAAAATCATTTACGTCGCTAAGATTTTGATTTGCAGTCAAATTTGGACTAACTTAAACTCGTCAAAAATATGAATGGACCCTTATAGAAATATTAGATGTTACTTTAGGAGCTCTAAAATTTATTGAAAGATAATGATATGATTATACACTAAGTCATCAATTATCCTGAGTCGAACGAAGGTGACTACAATGTTCAGGTAGCTTACATTTGCTGAGATTATTGTATTAGTTTGCCGGTTTTCTCCAAGGTCTTATGTGTTACCACGGTCTTATCAGATTCATCAAAAGATAATAACTATAATTGTTGAATATTATAAATGCCTATTACAGAGTAAAAAAATTGATGAAACAAACTTTTGTTCTGTCAGTTCAGTTTTCACCGATTACTTAATTATTATTTCCTTTTGCTTTTCATAATAACCTGGCTTCTACTTTTATGCATGTTGTTCCTTCAGAGCATGATGGAATCTGGCACTACATAGCTTACTTCTATAAGATTAGTTTTGTATTCCTAAATTACGGTTGTGGCCTTACTATGCCCCCAGTCGATTCTACGCTATCCACTTACGTAAAATCTCTATGTCTCATTATATTAGCTACAAGGTGAAATTAACAGATATATAACCTGAACAAATATTTATGGATTGAAATTATCAGTATTTATTCGAGTTCGTTATATTTCCTTCCACAATGTAACCAGCTCTTCTCCCCAAGTTATGGATTAAATAGTAAAACTTTATCAGAAAAAAATCATCGTTATCTCCCAAATACTGTTAATGCAAAATTCAGTCGCAAAACAAAACAAAGAATAATTCTTTCAATATAAAAATATATTTCGTATTTAAGTAACCCAAAAGAGTTGGTTACCCTTAAAAAACAAAAATGTGTTGAAAAATAAGCAGATGATGAAGAAAAAAATATTTTCATCAAATACGTTTTATCATTACGTTGTTGGTACATAGTCAAAAATATCTTTACTCTAGCTGATTAAACAAACGCACTTTTACGTGATATTTCACTCCAAATCATGAATGATTATATCTCTCCGTCATTTCTTCACCATTTCACCATTATACCAGTGAGAAATGTTTCACTCTTTATCATCTGTTAAATCCTAGATCTTTTATTTTTGTATTCTTGCCTTTGCTTAATTTTGGCATCTTCACTCCACATGTTGGACCGTTTCTTTTGCTGTGTACCATACAAAATGACTTCTTACAGTTATTGGTTAGTCCTTTCTCCTTGTTTCTATTTACTGCCTTCAGTAGCAATTCAGATATGTTCTTTGTGTGCTTGCTATCAACATTGGTTCATTGGCACATCTAATGTTGTTAAAGTTGTGGCCGTCAATCATGAATCCTGGTAGGATTTATAATTCTCTCAGGATTGCTTAACTGAAATAACTGAATATATCTGGTAAGAAGACTATGTTTGTGTATTTACTGAATTATTTTTCTATCCGTATGCAAGTAGTTTGTTCCCAGTGTAATTTTTGGATAATTCTAATATCCTTTCCAAGTAAATCAAACTTTCCTCGCATATTCAACATTTATTTTTGACGCATTTTATGTTAGTGAATAGAATAATCACACAAAGTTTGGCAATGAGCGATAATACTTACGACAAGAACAATACATATAAGTTTCACCAACTGCGCGTAGAAGGAGGAGTCAACTGCTAGAAGTGAGTCAAGTGAATTCAAAAATGAATCCACCAACCGCCCAACGCGGACAGATATAGCACAAGACCGAATTTAATGTGGAGTATCCAAGCCCGTAGGCTCGGCCAAAATTTCCCCGTAGACCTCATATAAAATGGAGTCGGGTAGCTGTTTCCCGAGACAAGACTCTGCTCTTCGACAGTCTCGTCTGGGGATCCTCTCTGCCCAGGGGCAGAGAGTTTGACCAGCACAGCTGGAAATGAGTCTCCAACTGGATATCTACCAATCACCCTACACGTCAGATGTGGTGCAAGGCTGAAGTTAATGTGGGGTTATCCGATCCCGTAGTCTCGGCCAACAATCCACCGTAGACACCTGTATACAACTGGGTCGGGTATCTACTTCTCAAGACGAGACTCTGCCCTTCGACGTAGTTTCGTCTGGCGATCCTCTCTGCCCGGAGGCAGGGAGTTTGACCAACACAGCTGGAGACTAATCTCCAAATGCAGACCAACATACAGTATTTACTACTGTATTTATAGAAATGGGGACATACCCACTATCGTCTCTAGGTATGCTACAACAGTTGTGTTATTAACCTAGTAGAGTTCGCATTCGCTTGCACTTGATTCTTAGTCATGACTATAAAATCAATCTACTCCGGTTGTTCACCAATTTTGAATTATATATATATATATATATATATATATATATATATATATAAACAGAGATTTGTACCCGAGGAACTGATATGTAGCTTTGAAGAAAGTGGACGTCATATCTAAGACACATTTCGACTAATGCTTTGTCAAAGATGTTCGTTGGCAATATTTAATATAGATGAAGACGTACTAATCTATGGTTGGAATCGAGGGTGGCGCAGCATGTTTCTGCTTTTGTACGTTCAGGTAGTTCTGGCCAGCCTATAAAAACAACTCAGTCAGTCCATGAATCAACAACTGGGAAACATTTGCTGGACAATAACGCTTGTGCCGCTGTGTACGAAGACACATGGTCTTCGGTATTACAGAGCGCTCGATCTATACATCATCTTCGTGTTTCTGAAGCCGTTTACATTAAGTGTCAGCAGCCCAGTCGGTGCAGCGAGAAGAAGCACTTTTTACTTTCCTTACGTCTGCTGGAGGGTCTGTGAGTTGCCCTTTTTGTCTATTTTATATACTCTTATGGAACTATTTATTGACATCCCCCTCATTCGATTTTAATTAATATAATTAAAATTGTTTTTAGTTGAGTTCCACATTTCCCTCCTCAGTCACTTTATTGTCTTTGTATTCATTTATATTAAATAATGCCAACGAATATCTTTGACAAAGCGTTGGCCGAAAGGTGCCTTAGTTATGACGTCCACTTTCTTCAAAGATATATATATATATATTTCTAATTGAACGTTCTTTATTAGTTGGTCAATTTTAGCATTCTTCTACGGGCTATCATGCTTTTCGTTGTTCAACAAACTTTTCTTATCACTAGCATCACACATTTTCAGAAAACGAAACCATCCTTCATAAATGGTTCCGGAAATATAAAATACACAATTTAGCGGGAAGATTGCATAAGAGATTAGAACTCCAGAGAAAATACCTGATGTCTGCATGAATGAAAAAAAAATCATCAAAAAATTTGCTAGAAGCTTTTGCATGAAACGAAATAAAACCATAGCCTATTTCTAATCACTGCGAAACAGAATTTATTAACGATGACGGTGTTGATAGATAGATAGATAGATAGATAGATAGATAGATAGATAGATAGATAGATAGATATTAGGTTGGTGCAAAAATAATGAAGTAATAATGTTGTTTTTTGACGTTAAAAAATACGTCAAAAACGACATTATTATGTCATTATTTTTGCACCAACCTAATTCATAGATAGATAGATAGATAGATAGATAGATAGATAGATTATTCGGATATATTTCTTTAAGGCTGCAAAAAATCTAAAACTGTCAGCATGACTATTATAATTCCATAGATAATTATATCTGTTAGAATATTAGGCGCGAATATAGATGTCGTTTTTCAATACACCCTAACGAACATTACTACCTGAACAATTTTACGCTTTGAATGTGCCTGCTCATACACTTTTAAGAACTGAATAATTCTGCTTTAAATAAAAACTACAGGTGTCAATGAGGGATGATGGTTTTGCAGCCATAGAGACCTAAATTTGACCGACTTCTAAAAATTAAGGATTTATTTTACAATGCTGATCATTAGGTTGAAAGCTTTAATTCTCCCTTACGTTTGTTCATGTGCTCAACCGACTTTTAATATTTAGATAAATGTTTTCACGAAATTACATAATCATTAAGAGGTTAGATTTTAATTAGCCACGTAAACTTAGGTGAACCAGTTTCATTCCCTTTGTAGTCCCCTGGTGAGAAATAAATTCTACTTGTACAGTTTCATTCCACGAAATCCTACTTTTTGCAAGCGACTTCCCGGAAGGTTGTTACCCGACCACTATAAACCTAACCTGTTAAAATCTAGATTTAACCGTTGTCTTCCCCCACATATCCTCATAAACTGTACCACTTATTTTCTGACACTTGCCACTTACACAACAAGCACTTTCAGTAATCTTCTACCATAAGTGGTTTGGGTCCTTGTACCGGTTGAACATTATTAAAGAGAATAAATATGGCTAAAATATTTTCATCTGATGTGTGCTTTTGTCAACATCTATGATTAGGAAATATCCATAATATTTGAAAATACATCTAGTTCTTTAAGATGGCGTGTCCAAACAGGTCATTGAATATCATGTCTCTCCATCGTTTCCTGACCCTATAATCTTTAACGTTCATTTGACTATCAGCCATCCGTCTTTGAAATCGTTCCGCTATCTATTCACTCAAAATGCTCAGGTACATTGCACGCTTTTTTCTCCTGTCTCTCCTTCTAACAATATGTCTTGTATGTGTTACCATATTATGTTGTGTTTCTGAAGCTAAAACATGGGATAACTTAACTCATTGTGTATAATACGACCTTGTAAACTGCCATCCCTATGTGATTTTTTAAAAAAACTGTACGATATTATCCATTAAAATCGCAATGTTCTACATATATTTCATTAAATATTTAACTTTTCACGAAATGAAAGAATAGAAATGAATCAGACCTTTAGCCATTCCATGTTGCTACTTCTAATTTCCGCTTCAAAACATCTTTTCGAATTTTTGTGTAAATGTGCTTTGTTCTAACATTAATGTCATCAAAAACATGATTGATCTTGTGTGCTCCCTTTATTTTTTCAATTCACTTTTAGTGAATTTCCTGTCCTTCTTACAAAAGACGTCCAATGAGGCTGATTCCCAGAGAACAATTATTGCCGACATACATGTTGTCAACAATTGTTATTATCATTTATCGACTTTATTTTATTATCTATTGTGCTAATTGAGTGTTTTTGCAATCTTGTTATATTTCAAATAACAGATGTTTTAAGTTGCGTAAAAATTTTTTCAAAATGTGCATTTGTGTATAATATTACCTTTTCTTTTTTTTTGCCTTTAATTTTCGTTCACAACTTCTCCTTTTATACACAAGAAATATGGTTAATTTTTCAGGTTCCCATTAATCTTTAATTTCAAATTGTGTAATTGTTATACTGGAACACACCTATTATATAGTTAATAAACTCTCCCACCTATAATAATTAGGAGTAGTAGTAGCAATCGGCAGAGAGTTGGTCAGTCAGTCGACTGGCTGATCGGTTGGGGAGGAACCCGAAAGAGGCTACGCCGAAGGGCGGATTCTCTTTCGGGGAGGTAAACCGACCCTGAACCCGTTTATACGGGTTCAATGGGCTTATTTTTGCCGAGCCCACGGGCTCGGAGATCCCACGTTAATCCGGCCTTGTGCAACATGATGCCCTCGTGTGGAGGACTAATTATCGAGTTAGTCGGATATTGAAGTATCAGCCACCCTAACTAGATTACTGTGTCATTACCTATTATATCAAGTTCCTAACGTTTTGTACGTCGAACCTATTTTAGGACCGACTTAGTACAAATACAAGCCTCCACTGTGAAATCACTACATAACTGTAATTGTTATTATAGTTCCCATTTTCTTTAAAAACTTCCTCGTCTTTCACATGTTCAGTCCATGGTATTCTCAGTATCTGTCTCGAAAACTACATTATATTTGTTCTAAATAAGTAACCACATCAATTGTATTTAACATTAACGTGTCAGAAAGATTTCGTTTAAAGCAAAGAAAAGAGTACAGAAATTGTTACATAATGTTACTTCTCGTATACGCCAGTGATTGCTGGACAGTCTCCTGCCAGATGAAGAAAGGAGTTGAAACAACAGAAATGTAGTTCTACAGAAGGATGCTGAGAATATCATGAATAGAACATATGAGCAACGACGAAGCTTTAGGGAAAATGGAAAGAAAAGGTACAGTTAGACTTAACGTCAGGCAGAGGTAATGGGCCTTTCTAGAACACATAATGAGAAAAAAAGGTTTCCGAATATTTAATATTCACAGGACAAATTGAAGCGAAGAGGATCGCGTAACCTGCCTCACGAGATTGAATAAATGGCGGAACAAGGATTAATTGAGATAACAAAAAGAATAAATATCAAGAGCTACAAAAAACAATAGATATATAGAAGAAGCCTTCCATGGTCTTCTCAGTATCCGTGACTACAAACATATTTGTGTTCTAAATAAGCAAGCACAACAATTTTATTTTATATTAAAGTAGTTGGAATTACTGCCCTATAGTCGTCGACTTTATCAATAATGTCTCCAATGTGTTTTGCGCTCCGTTCTATTGATTGTGATTTTACAATCGCTCTATAAAATCTGGTAAGGAGAAAAAAAAAACTATAGATCATGCGCCAATTAGGATCTGATAATTGCGCGCAACTAATTAAAATCTTTATGAACATCACATCATGTGAGCTAACCTGGTAACTTGTAATAAAGCCAAGACAACTCGACATGACATCACAGAGAATAATGACTCGTGGTGAGATATGATTAAACGATTCGTGAATTTTCTCCGCTTTCAAAGTTGTTTGATAGGATCACAGGATCGTTTCCTTTGAGACGAGCTTCACCCGGGGTAATAGTTCACTAATCAAATTCTTACTAAACACATTGCCGCCAACGCTCTATCCAATAAAAACGTCTGCAGTGATGTCATCTTTCTCAGTCATCGATCGCACGCAGAGTTCAAGCCCTCAAAATATATCCACATGTACAAGATTACAGCCGCAAACGTACACAAACATATACAAGCTTTATATATATATATATATATATATATATATATATATATATATATATATATATATATATACGTTTTATATATTATAAACACACAAACATATATAAGAATAATAGCGACTAAATAAATAACAAAACGAAGTTCTGGCGCAAATAAATGCATCAAAATATTCAAATATAAAATTTCATGACAAGTTATTTTCGGAAAACTTTACTGCTTTCATGAATATTTCAGTTGCAGTTTCTCGTTTATTTTTTCTTTTCTTTGGAATACATATGTACGCAGATACACGCTGACATACATATTTAATCAAACTTATTATAAAACCCAGGTTGTGTGTGTGTGTGTGAGTGTGTGTGTGTGTGTGTGTGTGTGTCTGTACGCTTATATATTGGATTTCCTAAATTTTACAACCGATTTCAACAAAACTTCACAGGACTACGTAAATTTAACTTGCGGTTATTCTGACAGCGCCAAAAATTGGAAAAACACAATTGTTTTTGCACGAAATCAATTTGAAAACACGATTAAGAGGCATCGCGAGAAGGAAAGGGGGACAACTCATACCGAGTTATACTTATTATAAAATCCAGGTTGTTTGTTTGTTTGTGTGTGTGTGTGTTTATATATGGGATCGGATTTCCTACATTTTTCAACCGATTTCAACAGAACTTCACTTTTTTTTTTTGGCAGGTAGCGTTTCTTATTGTCTTGCACACTTTTTTTTATTTTTACATTCAGAATGCTTTTAAAATTCCTTTTACAAGACAATTGTTTATAATAGAATTCTATTCAATCGGTATACTCATAATGATTGAAAACAATGTTTTTGTTGAGTTTGGATTTGACCAATTCGTAAAAAAAAACAAAAAAAAACTAATTAAGACATGCGTATCCGTCAACCTTAAACAATAATCTTTGTCAATTTTATTTTTCAGTCTTTATGATGGTCGATACTTGATCTATCTCTTATTGTTACATCCCCGGGCAACGCCGGGCTCTACTACTAGTTATATATATATATATATATATATATATATATATATATATATATATATATATATATATATATTATTAATTATTTCGAACCCAAAGAATCTTTTGAATCAGACATCCGAAATTCATGAGTCCTTGTATATATACCAAAAATTCCTCTTAATCACATGTGAGGTTGGATATAAAAATAGACATTTTAATTAAATTTAATCAAAAACATTTATAATGCCATTGTTTTTCTTTTCTTCCCCCTTGTTCTTCTTCTTCTTGACATCCTCCTCCTCCCACTTTCTGTCACACCCAACGTCATACTTTTTTTTATTTATTTGTTTAAATTAATATAGCGTTTATTAGTTTGTTTTTTGTTTTTGTTTTTTTTTAAATAAAGCGTTGGGAGGGCAATTGATAAAAATCGCCTGAGGATACTGAAAGGATGAAACTATGGTAGTGGATAGAACTGATGTTTTAATTTTTTTATATATATATATATATATATATATATATATATATATATATATATATATATATATATATTGTGTGTATTTAGGCAGCATATTTTCATTTATACACGTTTCATTAAAAATATAGGCAAGTGTTGTCTATTTATTTTATGTAAAAATTTTTCGTATCTTCTGATAAGTTTGATAACATTATCATTAACCGAAAAAAGAAATTCACAATATTTATCCATTATTTTTTTGATCACTAAGCAACGATGAACACGCGCATATAAGACGCTAGAAGCGAAAATCGCACCGCATCTCATGACGTCACACATGACTACACGAGTTGCTTAGTGATCCACTATGTAAACTAAACAATGACAGACTATCATCACTGTCGTGTCCGTATATTGTTTGATATGTTTGTAATTACATCTTTGATAATGGCTTGAGTAAGCCGAAAGCTTAGATTTTATTAAAAAATAATGGATAAATATTGTGAATTTCTTTTTTCGGTTAATGATAATGTTATCAAACTTATCAGAAGATACGAAAAAATTTTACATAAAATAAATAGACAACACTTGTCTATATTATTTAATGAAACGTGTATAAATATATATATATATATATATATATGATTCGGAATGCCATCATTGTTTTTAAGAAATTGAGAAACGGAAAACGTTTCATTGAAAATAGATTTGATTATGCGTTTCGCCCATTGAAAGCTTCATGAGAAACAAAAACTAAAGAAAGAAATGTGTATATGTGTATCGGGGTGTGTGAATAATTATTTAAGCATACCCACAGTTAGACACACAGACATTTTTCTTAAGTTTTGGGATCTGATGGAGCCTTTTCTACGGTTTATCAACCCTTTTGCAGATTATTTAAAGCCAGAAAATATTTTTAGGTTGTACGAATTCTTTCAAGATAATAATGATTTTGTGATGCAAGCCTTAATACTTAACCTACAGCTAGAAAGAGAATAGATGGCTTCACACCTTACCGATGGGTATTTGCACGTAAATGAATATAAGGAACCCAAATGGAATTGAAAATCGGCTATCCGATGTGTCAGAAAACGGAGGGAAAAAACGCCTTCTTGCGAACGATCGCCTTCTCTTCCGAACGAACACTTTACGACGGCAAACGACACCCATGACTGCTGCCGACCAACGGACGACCGACCGCAACGGCTTTTGTCGCCCCCAAAAAAAACACCAAACGACTCGCGTGTCTTTTTCTTGTAGTCCTCGGTCGAGTCCATTATGGTACTCCAAGGTGTGCCTAGCGAAAACACGCACACACACGTAGTTCGAAAACGCTTCCGCGCATGCTCGTTACATCCGATTAACAATTCTGAATTATTATACATTCCACAACCCACAGATGTATAATCGACTGGCTTTACGAAGAGGTCAAAAATCTAGGTACTGACTAGTCTCGACTTTTCTTAATCTTTGGTGAGTAGTACAGTGACTTATAGTAGATAAATACATTCTTAAATACCTGCTCCTGAAAACCGTAATGAACTGATGAACTTGCAGGCAGAATATTTTGCTGACTTTAACTAGCATAGTTTTTTGTCTGGTTGAGTGAGAAAGAAATGCCTAAAATTAGGTGAATATCTCTTGTGGTGTTATCAACGGAAAAATCATTTTAAACGATGTGGGCTGCACAATAGATATAATTTGAAGAGCCGCACAAATAGATGCAGATGTCGCTAAACAAAAGAATTATAGAAAGACAAGAACAGCTGCTGAAATTAAATATCAGTTCGTTGTGCACACTGGCCTTTAAAATATTTATGTACGTCTGCGGCTTTTGATATTAACAGCAGAATTACCACAAAGAATCCTAAAATCAGAAGGGCTGCAGAACAATCGGAGTAATCATCTATACAAAGTTCATGAAAAATGACGCATTGTGAGGCGCAATCAAACAAAAGACAGGCTCATAGGTGGACCTCTTAACTACTGTCTAGAAAAGAAAGTTGAAATTGGATGGTAATACGGTACAAGCAATCATACACTGATATCATACAAGGTGTCAACGTGGCCCCTCGGCGTGGTGTAATGGTTAGCAAGCTGGTCTTGCTAAATAACTGTTACAACTGAATAGTGAGTTCGTTCCTCACTGGATGCCCCATACATTCGGCCATGTGCCACATCTAAGCCTCGCTTAGAAAATCAATACAAGGTGTCACTTTAATCAAAAGAAGAAGAGGCGATCAGACGTCGCTTAGCGGAGTGGAAGATCATTCACAAAAATCATGGAGTGGCATTTAAATGAGACATGGGGAGCTAGTCAGGTACTTAGTGACCCTACATCCCCACACTTACTAAGGGATTGTTGATTATGATAATGATGATGATGAATATTTTCTCAAATTAGGAGATATAATACAGGTCAGAATCGATGCACACTTTATATATATATATATATATATATATATATATGTGTGTGTGTGTGTGTGTGTGTGTGTGTGTGTGTGTTTTGTATTTTTAAGCAAGAATTGTTCTTTAATTCAAACATTAATAAAAACCCGCAGACATTTTGAGACGATTAATATTACTGATCGAATTTTCCAAATTAAGAATAATCCTTCTCCGACAAGGAGGAAAATCTGTCAAAAAATACGGTACAAACTTAAGTCATCATAAACTGAGTATTCGGGGACAATTGTTGAGTTCCGCCGAATTAGTGAGGGCTATGACGTAGTCAAAGAATTTCCTGACCTAAGCGAGGCGTGACGTAAACTTATATACAGGAAACGATGGTTAAATTGTCGCCATTTTATATGTTTAATTTCTTGTATGCGCATTGGTTGTTTTTGATTTTGTCGACTGCACAGTATAATAGCGTCAGTTGGGCACCGTCTGTGAGAAAAAGCGCACCATGGCACAATTCACTCCGACAGAAATTTGGAAACGATAAGCTGGTCTGCTTGACATTCACGTCGGAACTCCAATACAAAAAATTCACTGTGCTTGGGTGTTAATCTTAGGACAGTGCAGACGAAGAAACGGCACATCTTATCGTTCTGATTAGAAAAGATCTCCAAAATATGTTGGTGAGGTCATCTAACTCAACACGATTTGAAGAGGTAGGGCTGCCTTGTGTCAATAGGATGGCTGCTGGAAGACCCTATGTCTGGCAACAAGACTCTGTATCAATTCTCGCATGCAGAAGAAACCAGTCATGGTGTCAGACATTTTTTCCCAGACTGGAAAGCCTTTCATTATTATGTGTAGCACCCAGTTGAGCAAAAGATCAACAACAATCCTTGTAACACCAAAGATGAACTGAAGGCAAGGTTTGTGGCAGCATTCTCCAACTAAATTATTATAATTGTTTGTGTCTTTTTTTATGCCGGCAGATTCGGAATTATATGACTCAATTGTCCATTTTTTAAGGATAAGGAAGCAATAAATATTTACAAACTGGTTTATTCAAAAAAGCCCGCTTAAATTTATTATTTATAAACTAAAATATTGGTTATTGGAATTTAATCCATATAGACCAATCCTTATATATATATATATATATATATATATATATATATATATATATATATATATATAAAAGAAATATGTTGTAGTGGTTCCAACGAGAGAAAAGTATGTATATTAAAAAAGAGGGGTGCCGCAAACGTTTTTGTTGTAATGTGGATTTATTGAAAAAAATATTATACTTTGTTTTACATAATTTCACGATTCGTGAAATTATGTAAAACAAAGTATAATATTTTTCTCAATAAATCCACATTACAACCAAAAACGTTATGGCACCCCTTCTTTTTTTATATATATATATATATATATATATATATATATATATATATATATGTGTGTGTGTTTGTGTGTGTGTTTGTTTGTGTGTGTGTTTGTGTGTGCGTGTAGAAAGAGAAAGAAAAGAGAGAAAACCTTATATAGCTATCTAGCTAGCAAGCTAGCTAGCTAGCTAGCTAGATAGATAGATAGATAGAATGATAGATAGATATTTATATAATAGAATAATGATGAGAATAATTCCTAATAGTCTTAGGGATTGGTGTAACTTTTGTTTAGAAGAAAAAAAATAGAATAATAAAATACAATAATCAAAGCATACTATTACATCAAACGAATTAATTAAATATAAAATATCGGCATGAAAACAAATTTAAACTTCTATAATATAGATTTTACTTTTTTTACTTTTTGATAAATGTTAATATCGTTAAAGGTTAATACCTCCCATCTTCCCTTAACCACCGACTTGCGCATTTCGTCTGACTGAAACATTGAAACGTATAATTTCTGCGTCAACCTTTTTGACGACTTTCAAAGATAAATTTCTAATTCCGACACGAACTCGATCTATACACATGGGTTGAATAAGACTGGCGTACTTTTCGTCGGTTGAGATCGATCTTTCTCGGGGTGTATGAGGTAATTTTTGATTTTGTGGTTTATTACTATATATATATATATATATATATATATATATATATATATATATATGTTAACATTTATCCATTCGAAATTCATTGAATGGATAATTTTCAGAAAAACTACATTTCTTAGTTACACGCCCCGCCACGCACAATTTAGTGAACCACTCTCTCACCCCCAGTTCTACTCGTGCAGATTCTTCTGATAAACCCCTGCTTTCAGGAATCGACTCCCAAGTGGATACTTCCACGATCGCTACACTCGTAACACGTTCCTGTTTAGTGTTAAACATTACCTTCCCTACCTATCACCATAGACTGTGTCTCTTACCATGTAATCCTCTCCATCGACAGGTCACTGGGCCTTTTACAGTTATAATATAATTGTGAGTATATATATATATATATATGTCCGGTTCACTTTTCTCACAGGTCTTTTGAACAGGATAAGAAATTTATCGGATGTTTTCTTTTACATATTGGTTTTCCGATTCCTTCTAAAGTCTACTTCAACTCTATACTTCTGATTATTCTCTAATTAAATCTTGACATCATGAGTTATAAAGTTATTTGTTATCTTTCTTGCACATCCACAAGAATTTAATTTAACTTGAGTGGTCCTCCGGCATTATATTGGGTATACATTAGCAAAAATATATATATATATATATATATATATATATATATATATATATATATATATATATATAATCTGTGCGTATGTGTGTGTGTGTCAGTGTGGGTATAAAATATTTTAATGTATCTTTTATTCTCTTTATATATATTTCTATTTATACACACACACACATATATATATATATATATATATATATATATATATATATATATATATATATATATATATATATATATATAAATATATATATATATATATATTTTAAAATTATGACAAATAAATAATTATATTTAGGCTCTACTTTTGTATCGAGCACTGTTTTTCAAAAATAATAACAAAAATACTAAAGAACTTTGGACTATTTACCTAACTAGTTCTTTCCTATTTTCTATATCTTTTCATACACACACACATTGACACATACACACACACACACACACACATATATATATATATATATATATATATATATATAAAGATTTAGATTTTATAATCACATCACTTCTTTTCATCTATCTCTGTGTGTTTATATGAAAGAGAGAGAGAGTCTGTATGTATTTCATTTTGTGTTCATTGCCTTGTGAGTCTGAATTTTATATGCATGTTAGTTACCCTTTGCCATTTTTCATCTTCTCTGAAGTATAACATTATACCAGGAAATTGGGGGAAATGTCATCAGAGTGGAACCTGAGGTGCTCTGCCGTTTCCCCTTGATGATGACCACCTTGAGAACTGCCGACTGTGTTAAACGATCGGATGATGCTGTGTGAGTATTCCCAGAGGCAACACCGAAAATTCTCCCATAATACACCGCTGAAGATTATCAGAACATTACAGATTCTACGCGCGCATTTTATTTCTTCTTGTAATGGTCCTGCTACAATTTGCTATGACATCTTTTTACTCTTTATGTTTCTTTCTTTCGAAGAAGTCATGTTTATCTCTCCTTTAACTTATTCAAAGGACATTATTTATATAATTTTAAGATATTTTAAACTTAATAAAGATTAAATTTAAAATTTGCAATTTTTAATTTTCAGTTTTACAGTAAAATTTTATATTAATTGATTAGAATGATTTCTGGTTTAGTCTAACCCTAACATTAATATTATATTTCATAGCATATTTATGTTATAATTTTCGAATGAATTATATATATATATATATATATATATATAGAGAGAGAGAGAGAGAGAGGAGAGTGAGAAAAAGAGAGAGAGTATTCTTCGCCTTCATCTGTTTGAAGACTTCTCTGTTGCATCAAGTTTCTTTTTTGTGCGGTAGCTCTTCACCATTCAATGCCAAATAGGAGGATTATTATTTAATTGAGCTCCATCTTAGTCCTGGGCCTGATGTTAAACTAAATCCAGTAGCAACGCCTCTGCTCGGGAGTTTTTAGAGGAGCATGGAACCATTTCTTAATTGCTGTTCTTCCCATGTCAACACTGACCCAGATCGGTAGCACCTGTTAGGGTCTGAGCTATGGGCAAATAGCGAACCTCTAAACAAATAACAGCAATACATTTCTATATTAAACAATTAGCAAGGATACATATTTATAGTAAAATTGGCAACAATACATTATTAAAGGAGAATTAGCAACAATACATTTTATAACAAAATGACAAACAAATACAATTTATTTGTAGTTAAAGCAGTAACATTTTGTTCAAAATATTTAGATTTCAGCAGTTAATAAACCTTTTAGATTGATATACTGCTAATAAAAAATCAAACAATTAAATAAACACATAAACAATGTTAAAGAGCTCTTTCGGAACATTAATCCATATAATATCTTACAATTTCTGAAAGAAATCGCACTAATATAACGTAAACCAAGCTACAACATAAATCATTGCCACTAGTAATTATATCCAAAACAACATATATATGCGTCATAGTTGAATATCATCTACTGTTTTTTCAATCGTCAAAACAGAATAACAGATATATTTCTATTAGCTCTCATGAAAATTAAATTTTGGCATTAAATGACCTATAAAGTGTTGATATGCAAAACAAACAAATCAATAAATCAATTCTTTTTTTTTTTTTAACTTTTGGAAGTCATGTTTTCCTATTCTAATGCGTTTAATGTTTGCGGCTTAACATTTTCCGTGGCCTTTTAAAACATTTTCCAATTTGTTTTGTAAATTTGTATTGTTTTGTCTGCTTCACACAAGGGATAAATTCTCTCCAAGGAAAATATTTATTTCTAAATATGTCTAAGATATGAAATATATATGGATTTCATTTTTCCCGTGCGCCTTAAATTTGAATAGTTGACTGTCTTAAGTGTAGAAAATAGATATTAAATTTGTGGTGGTGAAACCTATGTCCAGTTTGCAATAAGAATTCCCTTAAAATAACTTTCCCTAAATCAAATCTTGCAAGCCATTCGGGTGTTATTTATTAATAACCTTTAACTTTAGCATAGACACCGTTACGGACTCCTCTCATAACTTAATGCATAACATACTTACTCTTATTAGCAGTAACATGATACAAGCACGAAGAGCCAGTCAAGGTAGAGGATTACTGAATGAGGCTGTTGTAAGTGTGTGCAGGGAGGAATCAATAGGTGCATATCATGAATTTATGAAGGATAAATAACATTTGACTGTCTATTAGAATAGGCTACTATTGAAGTGATCGCGGAAGCATCTTCTCCAGAATCCGTTCCATAAAGCACAAGTTTTGGTTGATGAATGTGTCTGAGTGAAAGTTCTTCACTAATGGAAAATGAAAAGAATGAGGTCAAGTCGTCTCAGTGTACACGGCCTGTCTAGTCCAAGCTGTAAATGCCTGAACTTGATGGAACTAAAGAATGTAGTTCGTCCGAACATCTGCCATGAAATTAGAGGGTCGTAGGGCGAAAAACAATTCCTTATCCACAAGCCTACGCAAACTCTTTTAAACCGTTTAGGCGGGAAAGCGTGTTGTTGAATAATTAACAAATGTATTGATTTGGATTCTCATTGGCGTCTCGACCACGCTGGCTTTGCGCTTGACTGATCAAAACATATTGAAAAAAAATGACAAATACACAAACTGCTTATGTCAGATTTAGTTAAGTCTAATAAGAGGAGGTGCTGTAAATCATTATCTCGATCAAGAAGGAGTTTCAAAATCTAGTTTGTGGTCAGAATTTTGGAATTGGACCTGGCCGAGAAATTATCAGCACCGAACCAACCTCACGTAAATATCAATTTGAATGCCAAAGAAAAAATAATAGGAATTAAAAATTTATATGAACGAATTAAATGTCCGCTGAAAAAGGTACACAATTTGAGATTCCCGAAAGAATTTTGATCGAATTTATATCATTGAATGTGTAACGTAGTTGATAATATGTAACAAAGGGCGTGAATGAAGCTGATTTCGATCAACAAGTCAATGTTCGTCTATTTCTACCACTCGGATTTTCATATAGATAAGGCTGTACTTGAGCACTTCGTGGTGGTGTAACAGTTAGTGTAGTAGTGAGTTCGATCCAAAATGTGTGCTCTATGCATCCGATCTTGTACGACAACTAAACTGCACTTAGTAAATCTCTATAAGGCCGTATTTATATCATTCGGATTATTATCCTCATCTTTGTCGCCATATTTATTACAACGTTTCGGTCGATGGTTGGAATGTCGAAATGAGCCCTTTATTTTGCTCTAGTTCCACGTGCCATGTTTAATGGATGTAAGTTATCTCCTGTTAATTACCCTCCCCAAGTTCGCCACTGCCTTAACCGGGTATTGAACTCACACTTTTTGGGTCCTGTCACTGGATCTAACCAACGCCTTTATCAGCTGTGTCCTTGTCATGTGTGCCATCCGTTAGGAACTTCTCGTATTATAAACCTAATGTCTTCAGCAACCATTTTTACCAGTGCTCATATTGCAATTTTTGCTGTTATCATTTTATGTTTTTAACAGAGCTCATATTGCAAATTTTGTTGTTATTATCGCTTTTCTCTGGCATTCCTTATTACTGGTTCCCATATTGTTTTCATTTCTATGCTTATTCGGCTCAGGAGATTTTTGTGGCCTAGCATATGTGCTGGTTTCTTAAGTTTACGAATTTTCCAATGGTGTTTTTTGTCAGGAGGTAACTCATAACTGACATCCATTAAACATGGCACGTGGAACTAGAACAGTCTACTCCATTGAGCGAAATAAAGGGTTCAGTTCGACATTTCCACCACCTGAAGAAGGCCGGAGCGTACAACGGCCGAACCGTTGTAATAAATATGGCGGCGAGAAAGATGAGGACAATAGTCCGAATGATGTAAATAGTGAACATAATACCTCATCTTTGAAATATAGACAGATACGGAAGGCTGTATTTATATGATGAACTGATTATTTTAAAAATGGCGCTCGAATTTGTTACAAACGATGAAACTTTCATAACACAAAAATGCTTTATATGATTGCTCATTATATTTCAGGCTTAAATCCAGATTTATATTTTCATTTTTGAAAATTTAACAAACTTTTCGATAATTTTCTTTGTTTATGTATCATTTTGTAATATGTTTCGTTTTCTGGTGTTTTTATTTACCTAATACTATATATTTAAAAATAAACACACAAAAAAACGTTTTTTAGCTTTTTAAATACGTAAATGTTTATATGCTTACATTATGTTCCGAGGTTTGTGCAAGACGGGGGTCCTAGTGGTGAAATTTGTCTCAAATATCCTCTGACATCTGAATCGAGCTTCAAGCTTGAGAAAAGACGAAGGCTAAAAACTGGCGCCACATAACTAACTGGTTCGAGTCGACAGCCCAGGAAGGCAGTTCATCTAGGCGAAAAACAACCCTGATTTTAAACATGAGCTGGCTTGCTATCATATTCAAACACAGAAATGGCTACGCAAGTAAATGCAGATCGAAAACTCAGAGTAGAGTCCCGAGGGCGGTTGGCTGTTAACACTGACAATTTTCTGGCAACTTCTGCAGTAAAACCGCCCACAAATGCAATGTCCTGCATTCTTTTGCGTTTTGTCTGTACGAACCAGAGGTAGTGCGTGGCATGTAGTCTAGACAGCGCCCGTTCTGCCTATACCATCACCCAGGCCTCTGCCCTGGACAGGTCCCTCCAGTCTAACCAGCAAAGGAGTGGATTTTGACCGAAAAGGATGCTACCTTTATCTCGCGAGATAGATACACTCCTACCAATGCCTTGTAAAAATTAAAGTACTCAGACATTGAAAAAATTTAATTTAAATATGTAGGGGACACCAGAAAAAAGATATGAAGAAAAGAAAAATAAATAAAAACCTCCTTAACAAAGAACTTTCTTTGTTTTTTATCAAACTTATATCAATGAAAATTTGCTAAATAAACCCAAATATATATATATATATATATATATATATATATATATATATATATATATATGTGTGTGTGTGTGTGTCTGTGTGTGTGCTTGCGTGTGTGTCTTTAGCGTTGTGTTAGGAAGGTTCGCAGAAAAGGACAACCTGCCCAGTGCACCAGTTATCTGAATTCAGCTCTTCCACTACAGCTTGTCTGTTGTCATTATGCAAATCAAATAAACCTCAATAACTCAAAAACTTCTGAGCAAATGTTTTTCAAATTTAAAATAGTTTATTTACACCCTTAATAAAATATTTACTAAATTTTCTGACATTTTTAACGGTAAGATTTGGAGATATTTAAAATTTACGAAAATGGACTGACTGAAGTTAATATGCAGATTAAATTAATATTAGCTTAAGATCTCTGAAATCTAATTTTTTTTTCATAATATATATTGAAACATGGGTAAAGGCAAGGATTTAACAACTTCTGAAAAACAGAAAGTAACAACGTTACTAGGTGAGGCAAGGTCTACATTGAAGATATCAAACGAGTTTTGCAGACATTATCGAACGATAAATAAGGCTGTTAAAAATATATGTAAGTTGAGAACTTGAAACCAGGAAAAAGGCTTTATGAACCGTCTTCCTCTAGATGAACGTAAACTAAAGCAAGTTATAGTGAAACAGCCACTTTTGAGCAGAGCTCAGATCTTTGAAAATGTTGAAATTGAGGGAGTCAAAAACAAAAGTGTAGAATACTTTGTAAATTGATATCTATAAAAAAATCTCCTAGGCAAACTCCTCTCACTAAAGCAAATATTTGAAGGCATCAGAATTAGGCCAATAAATACGTGAAAATTGAATTTCCTAAATTAATTTTCATGGACGATTCTTAACCGTGAATTCTTTGAGCATAAATGATTTACAGGAGAGAAGATAATGGAATGGCCCCCATCAAGTTCTGATCTGTATTCGATCGAAAATCTGTGGTCACTTGTGTAGTTAAAATTATATGAAAGTGGCAAACAATATAACAGCAAAACGGACCATGTCGGAAATAGAACCTGCTGAAGTTTTTTTAAAAAATAATAAAATCAATGGCTGTTATTAAGGGTCACTATATTAAAATGTAAAGGATCCAAAGACTTATCATATGTTTTTGTTATCTTTTCTATTATATGTGTCGATCAAATTTTGATGATTTTATATTACCTTTTATTGAAATAAAATGTGATTATTTGGTTTGGCGCAATAACAATAGGCCATGTTTGGTTAAATAATATGGAAAAGTCTTATCATTTTTTTTTTTAATTTTTTAAATTTTCCGAATTATTTATGTTTTCGACAAAATTTCCAAATTATTTATTTATTCTTATTTTATATTATTTGTCCCGTGTAATTTCGAATGTTTCTACATTCGATTTCATGGATTCTTCTATGTATATGTATCCAACTGTTTTTGCTTAACTCCAGCGTTTTTTGCGTTGGACGTGGCGATTAAATGCACCGGCCCAACATCAATCAAACCCACAAAAGCAACACACTATGCAAATAGACGCAACATTTTAACTTTAGAAAATTATTTGATGAGAACTTTTTGTTACAATCATTTTTACCCTGCACAGGGCCCGAAGACTACTTGCGGTAAAGGGTTACAGAGTAAAAGGGACAGATTATTGGATATATATGAGAGATAACAGTTAACACTAGACTTGAATGGGGTAAGATAAAATGTATGGCATGTCGTGTCTTAGTTGTGAATGTTAGTACTGGTAAAACTAAGGATTCTCTGTATTTAATATGCAGTTTATGAAATAATTTACACCGGTAAATCAGGCAAAATAAGTCACGACAAAGAGAAAATAAATAGACATTATTAACCTTTCCAGCTTGCGCATGCGTGTGCGCAGGCGCGCTCACAAACACACACACACTCACAAACAAATCGATACTGTAATTTTTTTCAATGAGTTATATCAATGATGTGTTATATATATATATTGTGTGGGGCGGGTCACACGTATCCAGACCTGCCTGTCTTCTAGGATGGCTATCTCAGTTTTCAACAGCCACTGTGCCAACCCCTGGTATATATTTTGTTTGCAGGGTGCGTCCAAACGTTTGATCAGGAACAGTCCGTTCAAACATTCGGTGACTTCATGCTAACACAACCATCAACAGATTCGTCTACTCAGTTTTTTCACAAATAATGAACCAAAGAGTATCATGGATTCAGCCTCTTTACAACGGTGATCCTCACTGGGATTGTCACCAGACGAAATCGCTTCCATGGCAAACTGAGGTAATAATTGAACCCGACTCGTGTTAACGAAATGCTATCGTTCTAACTAATTGGCTACACTCAAGTTCATCCATACATAAACTTTCTCTAAAATAAAATAAAGTCATTGTGAAACTCCATTTGTAAGGAGGAATTTGACTCAGGTAGCGTTTCTCCGAGGATTGCTACTTTGTGGGAAAAAAAGATTGTGTGTGGATGCTTCCAAGCGCCACTGCAATCTTAATCACTTCATGTCAAAGGTCAATCTTAACAATTTCGAGTCAATCGCTATCAATCCTCTTCACCCTTACAATCTAGCACACACCATTAACCCTCTAAGACGATTGGTTTTCGGGCTTCTATTGGTTAAACTTTCGTTAAAAAAAAGAAAGTTCACAAAAAAAACAGTGACAGCCGACTAAAGATAAGAATGAATGTTAATGTTTCTTTTCCAAAGAAGTAAACCTATCTTCTTTTTTCTTAAAGTGTAAACGACAGAAATGCAGTTCTCCTCATACAAAATAGGGAGTAAAACATAAAATATACTAGTAAAAATATGAAATATTCCCTAAGAAATGAGATTCTTTTCTGTTAAGTATAAAGGACTGTTTCCTCCAAATTTTTCACGCCAAAAACTCGAAGTGGATAATCCCTGTTTTTTCCGTATTTTATTTTATTTTAGGAACAACGCTAACAGATTTCTCAGTGTCAAAGCATGGAGCGTTACGATGGACCTACGCTTAACAAAGTTTTTCACATCCCGATGTATCGAATGCGACATTGATTGATTTTACGTCTCCCAAACAGAGTATTTCGTGCCGTTTTACTCTGATTCGGGAAACATTTTCAAGTTTGTTTTTTTTCTTTAATTTTTTCCCTATTGAAGATCGATCATTTAATGTTACCGGCTCCGTACCCTAACTGGTATGAACAATCTTAAATATTATAAAAAATGGAATAAATTATAAGAAATAAAAAGTAAAAAAAATAAGACTTGAAATTTATTTATTATTTCGTTCACTATCTATCAGAGTAAAAAAGCTCACGATCCTCCCAGAACGCATTATGTGTTCTCTCTGTGTCAACAGAGTAAATTCGTCCTAAACATTCGAAAGAAATTCGTCTTCTTTTTTTTTCTTCTTCTTCTTCTTCTTCTTCTTCTTCTTCTTCTTCTTCTTTGTACTGTATCTCTTGAGAACCTTGGCGATAACAACTTCCTGCCTCTGTAGCTCTTAGTAATACCCTTTTCACTATCTCACCCATTTCCTCTTCTGTCATCGAATCACACAAATTTGTTAGGTAGGTTATTCTCTGTTTACATCTGTTCATTTTTGCCAACAGTATGACCTTCGAGTATCAAGTTCTCCACGCCATCTTTTCTCACATTTCTAGAAATGTCAACTGTCGAATTTTAAGCATCCTTGTTTCTTTTATCTTTAATCTTCTTTTTTCGCATGTTCAGTCCATCGTATTCTCAGCATCCTTATCCAGATCCGCTTTTGTGTTGACTCATGTCACATCTAAATCTGGGATGGCATTTACTGCCATACAGGAGCACTGATATTACATAAGATTTCAGCACACCTTCTTTGTTTAAAGAATACTTCCTGTTTCTTAATACTTCGGAATTCGGTGTCACATTTTAACTCCTCTGATAATATACTTCCCAGATATGAAAATTATCGTACATCTTCCATTTTGGTGTATCGAATTCGTAGTTCTAGTTATGGGTTAATCATAACAAAACATTATTTTTATAACTGGTGTTTAGATTATTCTTTTCACTTTCTTGTATTATATTGTCTAGGATTTCGTTCAGTTTCATTTTTGTGTTTACTATAAACACTGTATCTTCTGCATATATCAAGAATGTGTCCTCCACTAATAAGATCGACTAGTTGCAAACGTTGAAGAAGACTTATGAGAAGAAAGATGTTTGTTTTACTCCCCAACCTATAGTGTGCATTTGCTAAAGTAAAAGGGTGCATTTATGTATGAATCTGCACTATATATATATATATATATATATATATATATATATATATATAGGGTGACCAAGAAAAACTGGAATTTTTGAAGTGAGTATTGCCAGACATCAGCAAGAGACAACACTGCGAGACAGTGACCTTGAGCAAGTAAACATTTCGACATTTAGAATTCAAGATGAAATTCACAGTATCCCAGCTGAGATGTTGCAGCAGTCAATGAGGAATCTCAACATCAGATTTCAAGAATGCATTCGTATAGGAGGACGCCATCTACAGGACGTAATTTTTAAAAAAATGAAAATCCTATCATTGCTTCTTAAATAGCATGTTTTAAGGTTTCAATTGCTATGAATAAAATATTTTTCTTCTATCACTCTTGGTTTTATTGGATTGTTAAAAATTTCCCACTTTTTGGGTCATCCTATATATATATGTATATATATACCTACGTTTGGTGTGCAACTTAAGTTTCTCTGGTTACCCAACTCGTCAGGCACAAGATATAGTTTGTTTTTTTAATATGCATTGGATCATGATAGGAACGCTGACACATACTTTAAAATTAAGATGTTGTGAAAATAGTACTAAGCCAATACTTTACGTGCAGAAAATGGGATGTAGATAGAAGTCATTAGTGAAATAATTAGTTCAAAATTGCAGCGCGTTTTAAATTAGAAATTTGAAAGTGAGACGCAGTTCGGTAGCATATGGAGTGGACGTCTGTTGAGTTAAAGGTAGATAATCAGTGTGAGACCTAAAGTAAATTAAGTCGAAAAGGAATTTAACTAAGATTCCAATGTTTTAGGAGAAATATTTTTTCTATGCGTAGAACTAGACATAAGCACATTCCAGTCATTAATTAGATTTAAATTATCAATATTTTTAAGGATGTATTTTACTAATAAACATAAGTCGCATCCTTTCCCCTTGCCAGAGAAGGGTTTGATCTTAGCGATAAATTCCCAATTTGCAGTAGGTGTGTAGATATTTGTTTTGATAGCCCAGTAGAACTTGTGATGGTAAAAAGGTTTTTCCCAATTATTTGCAGTTGACCCAAAATAAAATTTAATTTGGTCATTGTGCCTGATGCACGCTTTATATATAACTTCTTTTTACACGCATTTACAATTCATAGGGCAGACAGAACCTTTACGGCAATTGCATTGTTGATCATCATAGCTACTGTTGTTATTAGTGTTGCTTAAGTATTTGTTAAGGGTTACACAACCATGTTGGGCTATATATTGGTCAATGTTACTAATGCAGCGGTAACTAACCATAATGTTTTTTTTGAAGATTTTTTGAGTAAGGGGTTATGACTGAAGTGTTTGTGTACTAGTTTAAGAAAGATTCTACCGATGTTGGTCCTGACATTACTGTTAAAAGGTGGGTTAAACCAAATCATGTTGCGTTTTCTATTTCTACGCTTACTATTGTTATTCATGCTAAAATTTGGGACCTACCCTAGTTTAATATTGTGCATGCTTTCATTTAGTGCATCAACAAATTTGGTTTTGTATT
Organism: Acanthosepion pharaonis; assembly: GCA_903632075.3. Lineage (NCBI taxonomy): Eukaryota > Metazoa > Mollusca > Cephalopoda > Sepiida > Sepiidae > Acanthosepion > Acanthosepion pharaonis. Next base: position 300,393 of record CAHIKZ030004061.1, read on the forward strand.
TGTCAAAGATGTTTCTGTAACTGGAGTTAGTAGAGAGCCCATGTTGCACGGTTTTGTGTACGTTATAAGGATACTAGGTGGGTGGTTAGATTCTTTACTAATGTATATATGTTTATAAAGTTCCTTATTATAAGTCATGTACACTCTTCTGGATAGAACGAAAATGTCAAGTGTCAAGAAAGTTTATCACCTTTGCGTTGGTGATAGTGGTGATATTTAGACCGTGATCCTTAACGAATTTGATTAGCTGTTTCCTCAGCCGGTCAGTTTGCCATGGCATAGTGTAGCGTAGAATTATAATTCTCTCATCTCTGTACAGGCCAGTGTTCTCACTATCAAAATTATACCTGAACCTCTATAATAGTAGCATGCCGACTAGTTCACAAGATTCCGCGGAGTCGAACGCCACCATCGCTATAACGAAGTTTGGATTGTCTTTTTTGGTCCACAAAGGACCATCTTGATATAGGATGGGTTCTTCTGTGATAGTGCAATAATTCTTGGCCAGAGTTATAGCAGCCATTAAGAGGTCCTCGGTGATCGACGGTACAAGTTGGAGATGTTGAAATGCATAAAAGTGCACTTGCTTTTATTTCTTATATTATCGATAGCGTATTTAATATTTATTCATTAGTTGACCCCTGTGGCATTCCTGGAGTAGTTGCTGGCTCGTTCAAAAATCTGTTGCTTGTGAAGCTTATGCACTATGACGTCGATCTTAAGTGTCATGGCTGTAATTCATGCATCTTTGTTGATACCATTTTCTATTCAGCTGGAGCTTTCTTATATACTTTATTAACTTCCTTACAGTTTGCTTTGTGGTAGTCGGCAACTTTGTAGCAATATAGATAGCCAAATTTATCGGTTTTTATTATGATTTTATCACCATTGCGTATCTTGACAATATCTTTTCATACACTTTTGTAGGTTGTTATGTTTGGTAATCTATTTAATACTTTCAATTACAGAGAATAAGTCTTTTTCAAATTCAAGAAGGAGGTCATCACTAGGCGGTATTTTCAGGGACTTAAATCCGAAGGAATCGGTAAATTCACATTCATCTTGGTGTTCTCTTTGTGCATAAAAGATTTTCCAACTCATTCTAGTCACCACACTCAATTTTGTGTAACACGCTGAATTCGTATTGGTTCGCGCGCATAAGTTTACTTATATTTAGTTATTTCAGTTTACATATATATATATATATATATATATATATATATATATATATATATATATATATATATCCGATGCGATGAGAACGAAAGCAATATATAAATTCCAACGTTCCAAAGTTAGATAACCATTTTCGATTCTCACCCGTCGAAGTATGGATGAAATGCACAGAAACCAAGTTGCATATGTGTAGTGAGTAACATGGTTTTGTCTATATGATAAAATTATAATAAAAGAATATAGATAGATAGATAGATAGATAGATAGATATGGAAAATGTATAATAAAAAGGAAGAGTTTTTGTGTAACGCATTTCGCCCTTTAGGACTTCATCAAACTAAGATTATATTTACACTGATAAGACTATCCATGCGGACGAACGAGATACGCTGGTAATTTTCAATTTAAAGATTTTTAATTGTGTTTTTGGGTATACAATCTAGCCAACTACATTAAGATTCTTTTTTTTTTTTTTCGTTTTTGTTTCCATCAGTTTTGTTATTAAATATCCCACATTGCGATAATAGATCTGTCAAGAAAAGTGACACGCAGTAAGAAATTGGACACAAATTTACTGATGATGATCTAGCAATTAAAACAATTTCTGAAAAATCTCGTCTCAGTGTATTGTTTCCTCTTTTAAATAGAGAAGCATTTTTTACCTTAAGTGTTGTGAGTTTCGTTACGGTGAGCAACTAATGCATTTAACGTGCTGTTAAGTAGAATATTCCTTTTCTGCTCATCTTTTATTTAAATTCCTCGTGGCAATTATTACAGGGTAGCCGGGGTAAATTTGACATTTTTAAAAGGAAAACAAAGAGATATATTCAAACCAAAAATCAATTTATTGGAAACAGAAAAGTGGTTATAATAATCAAAACACAATTCATTCAAAGAAGCCACCCTCAGCATCTCCCTCGGCCTCGATCTGACTCCGGAATCTGAGGCATGCCAACCTTACGATGTCCCTAGCGAGGGTCTCAAACGCCTCCATAATCCTGTCGATCAGATGGGCCTTGGTGTTACAGATATACCCGTTAGTGTTTTTCTCACCCGACCCCACGAATAATAATCCACTGGGCCAGACGTTGGAACTGGTGAAGTCGTAAAATTAGCTAACAACCACGTCTGACACTTCCTGGATTTATGGAATAGAGCTGAATCTTGCTGCCACACATATTCTCCTCCAGCAATCACCTTCTTCACCCAAGGCTTTATGACGGTCGTCAGTAACTCCATATAGTCATCCGAGACCCTGTTCAAAGATGTGATGTAGCAAGTCATCACCCTCACTGGAGACACTAGGTAACCATGACAGTTTAGGGAAACTTTATGACATGATGGGCATCATATGGACTGTCGGCAAGCTATCTGTTGTTCTGTGTGTTGTGCAGCTGGTCCTGACAAAAGTTCTTTTCTTCAGAGAACCAGATTGTTACTTGTCAACGAGATATTTCTCCTTGTTCAGGATTTTCTTTGCCTGTGTCCGACAGTTTTATCGTCCTTTATCTGCAAGAAGTCGACCATTTCAACTTTTGTATCACTGGTAGCTGATGTTCCCTTTCAAAGCCAGTATCATGCTGGAAATTGCAACACCCATTTGCCACGCCAAAACCAACTTTCCCTTGCTTGGGTCTTCCATCCCTTGCTCCTGCAGTTGGATGAATTCTAGTGTGCGAAGGCAATCACGATACGCGCTGTGTTATCTTCTACAAGCCAAAGCATCGTAATCTCCGTTACAGCTCTCTATTTCACGTCTTATTGCTTTCGTGGTGTTTAAAGAGCAGTGAGAATCTATCAAGACTGCGGCATTTTGATGTTTGTCACGAATCATCGTAATTCAGGATACCTGTTCCAATATTCAGTTGACTTCCATTAGTCCGTTAGCTTTGTCGCCCATAAAATTGTAGTGACTAGATTTCACAATGCCGTTTATTCTGTTTACAGATATTTCAAACCAAACTGAAAAAATAAACACGTTTACAAATTTAGCCCGAACCCCCTGTAGAGTAAATTCTTCCTTCAAGTTTTATCTTATTGCTTTGTTTCATATTAATTATTTTGTTTTAAGGGGGCACGGTGGATAGCGGGTCAGAATCGGAGAGCCGATTTCGAATTCCAGTCGAATTCACTGCATTCACTTACGTGCAAATACTTATAAAAAAGTTAAGAATCCTATTCTTCTACTCCCAGCTATGGGTAAATAGCAGGGCAGACCGTATTCTGTAGCAATGGATGTCAACTGGTCTACCGCAGAAAGAAATGTCACACTTATGCGGGAAAAAATCTGCCTCGTCAGTCATGTATCGTAGATTACATGATCGCCTAAGCGTGTATCACGCATAGCACATAACTGACTGTTCTGAACGTAGTAGTAGCAATTGTTGAGTTTAGATAAATTATTTTTAATTGTAGTTGTGATAGACTTAGTGGGTAGAACGATATAAGTTTTTGATTCAGTTGGACTTTGGAATATTTTGAATATTGGTTCGCATTGAATATGAAATAGGTAGCTTTTTGGAGGGGTTTGAAAAAAATCCCCCATGCATTTCTTATATTCGTTATTTAAATGTTCTGGTTTGTAATAACCTGTTCATTATTCTGGATTTTATTTTGCTGTTATGATGGGAATAGAAATTTATGAGATCATTTTGTTTAGTTAATTTTTTAAGCTGCTTTTAACGCGATGTAGCCTGATATGTAGTAAAGGTAAATATTCTTTTCCATTTTCATATATAAACCCTACTGAATGTTTGACGTCACTTTGTTTATCTCCAAGCTCAGGTAAAATCGGATGAAATTGTAAAAGACGAATAGCTTGACATGAAATCTTTTCCACTTTTTCATTTATCTTTCCGCCCAAATTGATATTTTCTTTATAAAAAAGTGCATATATTGTTATCTTATATATTATTATTGCTTAGTGATCCACTATGTAAACTAAACAATGACAGACTATCATCACTGTCGTGTCCGTATATTGTTTGATATGTTTGTAATTACATCTTTGATAATGGCTTGAGTAAGCCGAAAGCTTAGATTATATTAAAAAATAATGGATAAATATTGTGAATTTCTTTTTTCGGTTAATGATAATGTTATCAAACTTATCAGAAGATACGAAAAAATTTTACATAAAATAAATAGACAACACTTGTCTATATTATTTAATGAAACGTGTATAAATGAAAATATGCTGCCTAAATACACACAATATATATATATATATATGTGTGTGTGTGTGTGTGCGTGCGTGTGTGTGTGTGTGTGTGTGTGTGTGTGTGTTGTGGATTCCGGGATGAAATCCGGTACCAATAAATAACAAACGCCAAGAATGAATATAGAAAAATAATGTATTAATGTAATAATACAAACTGGTAATGCAGGTTAGTAGTTCCAGGAATACGTGTTAGTAGCAAAATATATATATATACAGTCTTTGGTATTGAAGTATCGCTGTATGACTTCTTACTGAGTCTACGTGCTACGCTCATTGTGACGCTTGCTTGATACGTTCGTTCTGTCTGTCTGTTACTTTACTCTCACTCTTCCGGTTACCTACAACCTTTCACTCTCCCTCTCTTCCGGTCTTGCCCCTCCCCCCCGGGGTCTTCACGTAGCAGTAGTTTATGTATATACTGGTTGAGTCCATTTGTGTAAAAAGGGGAGGACCCCTCAACACCCACCTCCTTAGATCCCTTTTGGGGGGGAGTTAATATCTATTTCCTTTTATGATCGATAATCAGAGGCTCTGTAAACTTTCTTTTCCTGCTCGTCTTTCTAATTTCTGTCTCTTCTTGTGTTCTTTGAATCTCAAAAGCTCCAAAGATCGCCTCCATCGAATCATCATTTTCAGCGGGTTGCGAGCTTGTCTCTTCAACCCGTCTTTTTTGTATTTGGTCAATATGTCTTCTGTGGGTAAAGTTTTTATTGTGTACATCACGTTTCCTAGTCTGTTAATTATTTTTTTCAAAGCTCTCTTTAATTCTTTGTCGACTTTCTCTATGGTAGCAAACGACACGTTCCGCTCCTTTTTAAATACTGGTTGGACATTTTCTTTTAATTCAATTCTGGCTGCAAACTTGTTGCATCGTCCAAACCTGCACGAAACTACCTCGGGAAATTGATTATGTAATTCTTCCCTTAACTTTGTTGCTTCTGATGGTTCAAACTCTATCTTTTTACAAAAAGAGCTGATAGGTAAATCCCATACGTCGAACTTCTACATCCAGTCTGTATCCACCAGATTTTCTGTATCTTTCATTACGAATATTTTGAGTTTTCTTGTTTTCCCGTGAAATGTTACATTTAGGATTACTTCTCCCTCGAAGTTTATACGCTTTCCTTTAACAGACTTAGCAATTTTCTGTGTGTGTAACATGGTTGGTCTATTAAGCTTTCTCCATGTTTGTAGATTAATTATCGTCAGATCTGACCCTGAATCTAGTTGCAATTTTATCTTTTTATTTAAAATTCCAAGTTCCACATATTTCCTTATGTTAGTATTGTCTTCGTCATGCATTCTAGTAGCTCTTATCCTACTAGTAGATTTTCTGTTGCTACATTGGGATGCCTTGTTCCACACGCAAGACAGTTTTTATATTTAAAACGACAATCCTTATTCCAGTGTAGTTCTCCACATCGATAACATGCAGATGGGGGGGGGGCATATTTGCTTTAATTTTCGTCATTATTTGCCCTATACTTTGTACTTTTGTTCATTATTATAGAATTTTTTGTTTTCTTTCCGTGGAGGGTGAAAACCTTTTTCATTATTATAGAATTTTTTTTTTTTTTCGGGGGAGTGTGAAAAACTTTTTTCATTATTATAGAATTTTTGTTTTCTTTCCGGGGAGGGTGAAAACCTTTTTTCATTATTATAGAATTTTTGTTTTTTTTTTTTTTCGGGGGAGGGTGAAAACCTTTTTTCATTATTATAGAATTTTTCTTTTCTTTCCGGGGAGGGTGAAAACCTTTTTTCATTATTATAGAATTTTTTTTTTTTTCGGGGAAGGGTGAAAACCTTTTTTCATTATTACAGAATTTTTGTTTTCTTTCTGGGGAGGGTGAAAACCTTTTTTCATTATTATAGAATTTTTGTTTTCTTTCCGGGGAGGGTGAAAAACGTAAACTTTTGTTTAACTTACATATATGTGATACTCCTGACTCTTCAATATCCTTCGAGTCTTTGTTTATACTCAGACATTTTTGGCAGTCTTCCGATAGTTTTTGTCGTGTTAATCCAGGTTCATTTTGCAGTTTTGAGAGCATTCTTTTGCGCATTTCGCTATCCTTTGCTGAGTTACTCTTTGTACAAAAATAAGACACTTGAAATTGTCCGGGGTTAATTCTGCCAACTTGAAGTCGTCGCAATGTTTATTCACGATTGCGGCAAACGTGGAATAGTCCTCATTTTCATCCTTTACAAGGTTAAGACCTTTCCACCTTTTCTGAAAACGTGACGTTTTCGGGCTGAAAAGCTCCGTCAGGCATGTAAATGCTTCATCAAACGTTAAATCATTTGTCTTCTTTGGCAAAATGTAATCCACAAATTTTGTGTATTCATCCGTTCGTAATTTCCTGAGTAATAGTCGTAACTTCTTTGCTTCCGTCCAGTTTTGACAATCAATGTCAATCAAGATGTCTTCATGACGTCTGAAAAAGTCCCTCAAATTTTTATCCTTTCCAAGGGAGTATTTGAATGTTTCTATTGTGTTCCATACTGCGTCTTGGGAAAAAGTCTCCTCTTTTTCAATATGTTGTTGTTGTGTATTACTCGCTACTTTTACGATTAGCTCCTGGAGTTGTATTTGTATTTCTTCATTTTGCATTTGCCTTTCATGATTTCTCTTCTGCGTTTGTAGGAATATTTTTTCCATTCTTTATTGGAATTGGAATTGCTGTTTATTTTGTCTTTCTTGAAGTTGTAATTTTTGTTCATTTTGGTATTTTACAAGTTCTATTAAAATACTTTTAAAATCCTCCATGATAAGAGTCTTACAAAAACTCGATTTTCCGTATTTTAATCCTCGTAACTTTTGTTAGCCAGTTGTTGTGGATACTGGCAAAAACGGCAATTTTCTCTTTTGAGTCTCCGAGAAGTGCAAATTCTTGTCGCCCAATCTGTTTTGGTGAGAAGAGAGAATTTTTTTTCTTTCCGTGTAAGTCCCAATTACTCGTAACTAGATTGTTGTGGTCGGCAAGGGAGAATTTTTCTTTGTTCTCTTCCTCTGTGAGTTCGAATTTTCTCGTCGCCAAGTTGACGAGAGAGAATTTTGTCTTTTTTGTTCTTCCCGTGCGAGTTTGATATCGTCGTCGCCAAGTTGTTGTGGTCGACGAGAGAGAATTATTTTCTTCCGTGTGAGTTTGAAGTCCTCGTCGCCAAGTTGTTGTGGATTCCGGGATGAAATCCGGTACCAATAAATAAGAAACGCCAAGAATGAATGTAGGAAAATAATGTATTAACGTAATAATGCAAACTGATAATGCAGTAGTAAAATATCTATACATTCTTTGGTATTGAAGTATCGCTGTATGACTTCTTACTGTGTCTACGTGCTCGCTCACTGTGACTCTTGCTCACTACGTACGTTCTGTCTGTCTGTTACCTTACTCTCACTCTTCCGGTTACCTTCAACCTTTCACTCTTCCTCTCTATCGGTCTTGCTCCCCCGTTCTTCACGTAGCAGTAGTATATATATATATATATATATATATATATATATATATATATATATACTGAAGAAGGCGGATGTTGAACCAATAACATTTTTTATGAAGTATTGATAACGCAGTATGTAGCGCAATCTGTCTGCCCTGATATGGCCAAACGTATCAGCTCACGATTTCATTCAGAATTTTCTTTTGGCTAAACTAGCCTCTACCCCAGGCAAAAGAACACAATCTGCACTGCTTTAACTCATCGTTGAAGGTAAGGAAAGCCATATATATATATATATATATATATATATATATATATCACGTCAAGCTATATGGCGTTTCTGTGTTGGATACAGGTTCGATTCCTGTTTTCTATTAAATTTCCCGAACATTCAGGCCGGTAAATGTAGTTAATACTGTTTATTATAGACAGAGCATTTACTTAACTATTTTTATCTATGAAAATAACATATAAACAGAAATTATATTGAAATTATTGACGGATTTCATAATATATGATGTCATTTGTTTACGTTAAGATAAGCTTCGAACAGATATAATCGTTTGATAAAAATCATGGGAAATTTGTAGTTTAAAAACAGTAATTTGACATTGATAAGCAGACGCTTCCTCTCTAGCTAAATGGTATAGCATGTCAGGTTATATGTCGGTTCCGTGTAGCATATAAGTTCGATTCCTTTCGGAGGACACATATTTTCAGTGAAATTTCCTGGGACATTCAGGCCGGTAAATGTAGTTAATACAGTTTATTATAAACAGAGCATTTACTTAAATATTTGTATCTCTAAAAATAACTTATAAACAGAAACTATATTAATATATATATGTATGTACGTTTGTGTGTGTTTCCAACTCTTTCAACAGTTCAGCTTAGAACAGATTCTCTAGACCATTCTTATAAATAATTTGATTATGCTTAAGATGGCATATGTTGAACCAATGATATTTTTGGGGAAGTACAAATAACGCAGTATATTGCGCAATCTGTCTGTCCTGATGTCGCCAAACATATCAGCTCACGATTTCATTCAGAATTTTCGTTCTGCTAGACTAGCCTCTACCCAAGTCAAAAGAAACCAATCTGCTCTGCTTTAACTAATTGTTGATGGAAAAGAAATGCATACTCTTTGCAAGTGTATAATTGCAGGAGGTGAACGAAACATAAACCGACCTGAGTCTGAATTCAACTCAGTAACTGGAATTTTTAAACCATAATAATTACACTATCGCCAAATCAATGACATTTAAGAAATATCAGCACAGATAGATTGACGAAATACGAAGATAGCGTATACAAATCTATGTATGAGTTTAAATATTGTCTGCTATTCAATATATATATATATATATATATATAAAAGTGAACATAGAAGTCAACACTTAGAGGCGACAGTCTATTTCATGCTATATGCAATCGTCAGGCCAACTCTAAGTGTTGACTTCTATGTTCACTTTTATATTTACACACGCTCTATCTCTGATATTGAGCACTTTATCCCATAAATATAGCACACATTAAGACTATATTTCTTCATATATATATATATATATATATATATATATATATATATATATATATATATATATATATATAATAGCATATATTCGGACACCACAATTTGCTGTTCTTTGTGACCCTTATTTGAATGCGTTCTTTTGCTATCTCTCCCAATTCCTTTTCTCTCAGACATTTACATAACCACGTTACGTAGGTTATGTCCTGCTTATCTCTGTCGCTCGTGTATTTAATGTCTTGTGAGTGTCACATTGTTTAAGCATTCTTTCCTAAATGTGTGCCCTAGAAACATTAATTACATTATAAAATTACCCGAATGAAATCATGAAGTCTTCTCTAACTCTGTAAACAAAATAATAGATGTTGTACCCAAATATGTTTGAAACTAATGAGTTGTCTGAATGAAAAATAATTGCTGTCTTGGGAAGCCGACTTTCGAAAATTAATGAGCTGAAGAAAATTAGACTGTCGAAATTATTTCACTTTTTAAAACGTATAAAATGCAAACTTACCGATGTTAAGACACCTCATATTCTTCCTCTGCGTAAACATATCATTGCCACTTAGTAATTGAAGAATTATGCGCTTACTAGCAGTATAACCCCTCTTCGACCTGGGATTTCATTACTGGGAATATTTGTCATTCAGTTGGTGCAGTTTAAGTTTAAAATGAGCCCTACCGAAAATCAATATTGCTGACAAAAAAATGGGTGCAACTGAGGCACATCCCCAAATGGGGGGGGTTTAACAATTTGAATGGGAGAATGACCCTGAAAAGTGCCATATTTGTGTTCTCAATCTTGATTCAGCCTCACGCGCAGCAGCGATTGAAGAGGCGTTTCTCCTCAGCCGTTGAGTCATTTGATCATTTTAATTGCCTATTTCATTATCCTTTTGAAGTACGCTATATATATATATATATAAACAAATGAAAACTACAGACAAAAGTTCATTTTCTCCATCAAGACAATCATTTCTGTAGTTCACTGCTACCAGCAAGCAGAATTTTTTTTTCTCCTGATGATGGCCATGTTGGCCGAAACTAGTCGAGGAATCTAAATGAAATAATGATAAAAACGAAAGAATATTAATATATAACCCAGTGTCTGAAGATTTTAATTTTTTAATATGTTTTTTATATATATATATATATATATATATATATATATATATATATATTCTAATATACGAAGGAAATAAACTTGTCAATCTTCCAAAGAAGTGGATACTCTTTACCTTTAAAATGAGTGTTGAAAATATTCGTCTACTTTACCAGATGGCAATTATTGTGATTTACCAAGCATAGCTTAGATGTGGCACAAGGCCAACATGGCAATTATTGTACTAAAAAAATAAGCAACAACATTGTTAACAATTTTCATTTTAGAATTCAGTTGTAAAATTATGTAATTGTCGCTTTATGTAACAGGCATGACAACGAATAGACGAATATACTTTTGTGCTTATCATTTCAGTGTAAATAATTCGGTCAAATCGGTATTCTTTTCATTTAAGCGTCTATTCCATATTTAGATGAACAAATTCTATGGGAGAGAAAGTGGTGTGGTTACATGTTGACTTCTGAGCGGTTAGAATCCTGCTTAGTCTTTCTACAAGACTGGCTATCGCCGAAACTTAGATCTTACAATATACTCTACTATTTATATATATATATATATATATATATATATATATATATATATATATACATATACTAGTTTAAAATCATCTTGCTTGGGTCTTCATATAGGTAGGGAGGATTAAATGCGACAGGCAACAATAAACTAGTGAAGAACTCAAAACTCATCGCTTCATTTAGGTCTTGCATTAATATTTAAGCTTACCTTTTAAAAGTTCAACATTAATTCTTCTGCCGACATATAATTTAAAAACAGTTTAATGTACTCAGGTCATTACTTTCCCTACAAAAAATCATTTTTATTTCATAGGTGACTTTCGCTGGATTTCGCAATTAATTTTGATTATTCCCAAGTTAATTTTCTTTTTTTCAATAAAACATTGATATCACACAAGCATTTCGTCGCAAAAAGTCGCGTAAAAATATCGCCAAAAACAATCACAGTAATGGAAACTTCTGATAGTTGTGTGCGATGCGTGATACACGTGTAGGTGATCATGTATCCTTCCATACATGACTGACGAGGCAGTTTTTTTTCCCGCAGTAGTGTGCCATTTCTTCTGCGGTAGGCCAGTTTTCATCCAAAGCTACAGAATCCGGTCTGTCCTGATATTTACCCATAGCTGGGGGAGAAGAATAGGATTCATAACTTTCCCAAGAGTATTAGTACGTAATATAATGGATTCGACTGAAATTCGAACTCGGCGCTCCAATTCCTCAGTCCGAGCCGCTATCCATTACTCCAGCGTGCCTCAAAATTTCAGGATAACGGGTCTGAATCTGGCACGTAATTTTTTTTTTTTTTTAAATTTTTGTTTAATTTACTCGACCTGATTCCAAAGCAATTTACTCGGCCTGGTTCAAAAAGAGTATACGTTGGGCTACGGCGTCTAGGAATAAATTTTGAAAAGTTTGACACAGTGACATTATATATATATATATATATATATATATATATATATATATATATATATCCATCTTCTGGGGAAGAGGTGTGGGTTTGTAAAGAGTGACTATTATGGCTGATATAGCGAGACTCTTCGGCAAAAGCGAATTGAATCACTGTCGGTCACTGTGTGTTTTTATCTAAAAAATAAATACGCTACGATTCACCTTCATCCCTCTCCGTGCGCCGACGGCTTAGTGGTAGAATCTACGATTGACACCAATTCAGTTGGATTTCGGCAACCAGATGTCTAGCCACACTGAAGGTCTGTGAAACACCGAAACTGTCTGTGGATGACTTTATATATATATATATATATATATATATATATATATATATATATAGCATCATTTATTTATCATCATATATGGTCAATTTTGGCGAAAATCTCTACATATAACATTAGACAATCTAGACAAATAAATTCAGCAAAGACAGAACTAGGCCTTATCTCATGAAATATAATTAAAAAAAACAAAAACCGACATATTACTAATCACTACCAGTAGTAATCTTTGGAAGAATTCGCCTGACACTATTAGATGGTTCGTTAATATGAGGAATAAGGATAAAGCGACGTTTATTATGTTTGATATAACTAAAATTCTCTTCCTCTATCACTAGGGACCTCCTGGTCAATAGTATCAACTAAAGAACTATATAGAGATAACAGATGATGAAACTGATATCGTAACCGGGAGAAAGTCACTCCTAACACAATAATTCCACTTGGACTAAACGCCACAATGACGAATAACGATGACCCCATGGGAGCGTATGACTCCGCCCAAGTTGCAGACCTAGAATGTTTTTTACATTTTATATGTGTTTAGTAGAATCGTTCAACCGTAACTAATAGGAATCTATAGGGATGATGGACTCATTCCCATCCCTAATAGTAATGGTCCACTAACAGTGAAATTACAAATGAAAACTATCAGGGCCTTCAAATTCCTAGGGTTTAAGATCGATAGTTCCTGTAACCTCAAAAGAGTTGACTATCTAGGTATCACCCTTAACCTTAATGATAAAACTTTTAAACCTTACCATAAAAACCGAAACCCCCCAACTATATTAATACTGGTTCGAACCATCCCAATGCAATCCTAAGCAAATATCCACTGCTGTTTGCACCAGGATTAGTAAACTATCGTCCAATGAAAAAATCTTTAATAAGAATAAAGAACTATATGAAAAGGGCCTCCAAAAATGTGTTTCAAAAGTAAGCTGTCTTCTGCGACTACCATCAGTAATACCGACACACGGAAAGTGGAATATAGGTGTAAAAATAGGAAAAGAAAAATCACTTGGTTCATCCCCACCTTCTGCAAACTCTCAAGTATCAACATCGGAGAGTACTTCCTAAATTTAATTACTAAACACTTCAACAAAAGAATCCTCTAATTAAGATATTCAACAGGAAGTCAATCAAAATTAGCTACTAGTGCACTGATAATATGTACCAAATTATTCATTCCCACAACAAATACATTTTAAGTAATTCCAAAGGAACAAACACTAAATCTAACATGGAAAGCCACTGTAATTGTAGAATTACGGAAAACTGACCAGTAGAGTGCAAGTGGAGATCCACTAGGGTAGTATACCAGGCAACCATTACCCCTAAAGAAAATACCCCTAAAGACAAACCATAATATTTACATCGGCATTTCTGCAGGAGAATTTTAAAAGAGAATCAATACACATAAACACTCATTCACCAATCCAAAATTAAAAAAAAAAAACAAGCAGCCCTTTCGAAAATAATTGGGAATTAGAGGAAAAGGGTCTGAACCCTCAAATAAATTGGAAAATTCTAGGTTTCGCGAACAACCCCAATAGTTTTAGGGATAGGCGCAAGCTATGTTTAGAAGTTTTCTAGTGTATATTTTTTAAGTTAAGCGAGTACTTTCGAAGACAATGTCGCCATCATCAGGCTGTAAAGTACTCGTTTAACTTTAAAAATATACACTAGAAACATTTGACAACAGTTTTATTATTGAGGATCACATCATTCAATGGATTAACAGTATTTTAATGCATACATTATGTTCTACTAGCGAAGGGATTTAGCCATTAATCTCATTAATATTGCTGATTGATTCCATGTATGATTATTGCTTTATATATAAAAATATAAAATATATGCTGCCAAATATTATATATATATATATATATATATATATATATATATATATATATATATATAATTATCTATTTAAAAATATGATTTCAATAAATAATTATATTTATGCTCTACTTTTGTATCGAGCACTATTTTTAAAAAATAATAACCAAAATACTAAAGAAATTTGGATTATTTACCAAACGATTTCTTTCCTGTTTTCTATATATTTTTTTCACACACACACACACACACACACATATATATATATATATATATATATATATATATATATATATATATATATATATATATATATATATATATATATTTTGCATCTTTTTAAAAATATAATGTGGATTACATATACCAGTTTCTAACCTCTGTATGATTAATAAATGAGATGTACACGGCAGCAAATTTCCCTGTATAGATAAAATAACCGTGTGACACTATCGCTGTTTCTACAACTCTTCACTTCATCTGTAAAGAAATGTTTTCATCACTCTCCGCCATTTTACAGAATTAATATTAAATAGCATTTAAGTAGCCCTTTTCTCCTTTATTATCGAACATTACATGTTTCTTCATACTTTTTATATATTTTAACAGAAACGCTGCATTGTTCCAACGCACTTTAGCATATTTGCATTGTAAACGATTTTTCGTGTCTGCGGATGTTGAGTAAAGACAAATGTTTCTGAACGCTGTGCGTATTGTGGACGAAGTCAGACGGATAGTGCGAAACTGAAATCCAAATACACATTGGGATAGCCAAAGATGCCTTCCAAAAAAAAGAAAATAAGCAGAATATTAAGAAACAGAAAAAAAAATGACAGCAATTTCTGGGACACATATCGAGAAAGCAGGCTTGGAAATTATAATACTCACAGGAGAGATTGATAGCAGGAGCGACAAAGGAAAGTAACGTATAATATACTTAATGCGACTGAATAAACAGATGGTAGAACAGGGTTCTGGGAGAAATAATAAAAAAGTTAAAATTTATTAAGAGATACAAAACACAGAGAATAGTGGTGAGTCATGATCGGTTAATTCCTGAGGGAACACAGCACGTAAAGACGAAGAAGCTATGTTAGAAGCTTCACATTCTTTCAAACGAATTTTAATCTGTACGTCCTGTAGATAAATAAAAAAAATAATTGTACACGCGACTCATCTGGTCGAATTCGACTTACAAAAGCCTCTGTTTGGAAGAGTCCCGTTTATGAAGATGATGTTTTGATAATCATTAACTGAAAACGGTCGGGTATTTCTCATTGTTTTGGACAACAAGTATGATTTTATACCATTGAATTGACAAGTTTCATTATAAACTGGAAGACACTAAGTTTTCTTTATAATCTACTTTCGTTTTTAGATTACGATTATAACATTTTTTTATGGATGTACCAAATGCTATTTTGTCTTTATTTTTTATTAGCGATAACGTCGTCTTTCTCAGTTCTGCAAATACAACAAAAAGAAAGATAAAAATGATTGTAGCTGAAGAAATGTAATATGTGATTACTACTTTTAAAATAAGCAATAAAGCAGGGCTGAGTAGCCATGTGAAATAATAAAAAAATAGATTCTTTCTAAGATGGTGCCAATAAAAACTACAACATAAGGAAATTATACAGAACGCTTTGTAACAGAAGAAAAGGAGGGAAAATGCAAGCGTTATACAAATGGTGGACAGCAATAAAAATAGAAATGCCCACAAGGTTTAACGTATAATATATGATTTAAAATTATTACATGAATTTTGTAAATCACAGTAAGTGAAAAAGGAGAACTCAGTTAGAAATAGGATCTAAGAAACATTGAGCACATCAACAGTTTTTATCTACACATCTACGTAAGTCATGCTTCACCATTCGAAAGTAGTTATAAATAAAGCTTTCTGCAATTTAAATGATCCAAGCCCATTAATCGTGTTAAATGTCTATATGAGCGGTTAATGGCTGCTCAGGAACATCAAATAATTAGAAATAATTTTTCTAGTATTGGAGAAAATATAAATCGTGTCTGTAAATACATTTGAAAGTATGTTTAAGATTTAAATCGCAGAAGTTACTTGATTAGACATC
This sequence comes from Acanthosepion pharaonis, assembly GCA_903632075.3. Lineage (NCBI taxonomy): Eukaryota > Metazoa > Mollusca > Cephalopoda > Sepiida > Sepiidae > Acanthosepion > Acanthosepion pharaonis. Next base: position 316,569 of record CAHIKZ030004061.1, read on the forward strand.
TTTTTTTATATAAAGAAAATAGGCTGGTAGCACGTGAAAGAGAAGTTTACATAAAAGAGCCTCGATCTAGTGATACAGAACATTTTAGACGTAGGAGCCATCATGGATCACGCGTGACATGATCATTTACGATCATATATATATATATATATATATATATATATATATATATATATATATATATATATATCAAGTCATCATATATATATATATATATATATAAATATATATATATGTATCAAATCATATATATATATATATATATATATATATATGTACGTATATGTGTGTATATATATATATATATATATATATATATATATATATATATATATATATAAAACTGCATATATATAAAATGGTGTTTGTGTATGTGTACAAATGTGTTTACTAATTCCTCGTAGTGAGACAGTGTGTATGTATGGAGAGGGAATATACACATATATACACGCATGCTGACAGAAACACACGAAAATGGAAATAGATCTAAGAACGCACAGGGGTCATTAAAACATTAAAAGATAAGATACCGATAACTAATTCATCATTTCTCTCGGACCAATCTTAATTGTTTTATGACCCTTCGCACAGAACTCTTCATTATCAGTTCACGAGAAACATTCGGATTACTAATACACAAAAAAGAGAATCTCTCATATCGAGAATATTTAACATCGAAAAGCATAAAGGAGAAAAAAATTAATTCTTTTTCATAATATGTGGAAATCTCCACCCTTTAACTGATGACGGTCGTGAGACGTGAAACTCGTGTAGTAGAATTTTGGAAAATAAAGCATAATATTCGAAAAAAAAAATCCACTTTACAACCAAAAACGTTTACGGTATCTCTCTTCTTTTTAATATACACACTTTTCTCTCGTTGGAACTAATATAACCTCTTCCTTGTATATATATATATATATATATATATATATATATATATATGTGTGTGTGTGTGTGTGTGTGTGTGTGTGTGTGTTAAAAGGGCTCTAGTGAAATAAATTATTATTATGGAACCTTAAAGTGGTCTGTTTTTTCTTTATATATATATATATATATATATATATATATATATATATATATATGACATTTTGTTGAGAATAAATTAAGGACTGCCAGGAAAAGGTTAATTTTTGATAGAATGGAAAGAACAATTGTTAGAGATGTCTCGAATTCGTGAAAATAACATAAAACAAAGAGCACAAATTCTGTCTTTGAGGCATCACTGGAAGTTCCAACATGACAATGACATGAAATACACGCCAAGAATTGTTACAGAATACTTAGATGACAGCAAGAGTATGGTATTAGCATACGAAACACAATGTCCTGACCTAAACCCCATTGAAAATTTCTATACATATTTGTTGAAAAAAAGTAAGAGGAGGAAGTCGTTCGAATTTGGAGCGAACTGAAGCAATTGCCAAGAACCAATGAAGCAAAATACCTATCCGTTTGTGGTGATCTTGTAAGAAACTATCAAAAACAAAGAAAATAGTCAAGAATACACGTTACACAATTGATTATTGAGACAAGAGGGCCAATAATTTTGTCCTGTTTTAAATATTTTGGTGTTTTTTTTTAAATTATTGTTAGACATTAAAATAAAACAAATTGTTGTAGGCATCACTGCACATTCATTCAAATCCATTATTTCATCATTTGTGAAAAGTTTTACATGTAGTTTCCATAAAAATTTGAGGGATTATAGCTTTATTTGTAATTATGGAAGTGGGAAAATAGAGAGAGAGAATAAGAAAGAAAATGATTGCCTAAGTACAAAAGCTAATATGATGTCTTATTGAGTCATTAGAGAATTTATGGGATTCGTCTATCTGGTTCTTTAAACTTTCAATTTTCTTTCACTTTTATTAGAATTGAATCATTGCTTCTCTGACTGAGGAAATGCCATTAAAGTTCTGTAGAGGCGAGTTAATTCATGGATTGTAATTAGGAATCAATTTGAACTTCTATTAATATTTCCACTATTTATGACGACATTTAATTTAAAATTAATACTATCTAAAGAAATTAAATTCCAGAATGGTAATGCCTGTAATTTCCAGAAATTTGTTTCATCCATTTCCTCTCATTAGCTTCATTTCCTTCATACAGATGGATAAATGGTATTAGAATACACACCAGAGACTCAATACGACCCACAGAGAGAGAACTATTGAAGAATCGTGAAAGACGGATGAAGGAACGAAAAGTCCTGAGAGACATATCAGAAGTCATATACACACGCATACGAATCATTAATAATAAAACAAAAGAATAAAACATAGGATGGTGTCTTATAGGTTGAACCAGAGAATCATTTGGAAGCATCTTAGGTGAGGGTAGAGGAGAAGATGATCGAGTAAGAAAGGAATTTTTGTAAAGGACATGCCAGAAGACGAATCCCAAGGCCGGACTTCTTTTACGGGAATTAAATATTAAATAAGATACCAAGTGGAAGAATTCACACTTCACTTATGCTTTGTAAGATGAATTATTATTAGATAATATTTTATTCTGTGCAAATATATCTAAACTAGCTTAAATACATATATATATAAATTAAGACATTTTTATGTTTAACATTCTTTTTATAGATAAATGCTCTGTTTATAATAAACAGTATTAAACAACATTTATCGGCCTGAATGTCCGAGAAATTTACACAGAAAATATCCGTCCTCCGACAGGATTCGAACCTGTATCCTATACGGAACCGTCATTTAGCTTGACGTGCCTTTACCGATTTGGCCACGAAGGAGCGTTCGGTTAGCAAGGTTGAACTTACTGTATTTAATGTCTTAAATTTAATGGCTTAAAATAATTGTCAGACTTTGTCCATTTCATGATGTGTGACGTCATTTGTTTACATTTGATACGCCATGAGCAGATATGAATGTACGTGAGAGATTCATGGAAGATTGATGTTTAAATACAGTAAATGTTGTTTAATACGGTTTATTATAAACAGAGCATTTACTTAAATATTTGTATCTATAAAAAGAATGTTATATATAAAAATGTCTGAATATATATATATATATATATATATTAACTGAATTAAAAATATAGTTCCATCGCTACAAAGAAATTACTATGCTTCCAAAACAGAAACTAACAACTTCAAATTCAGTTATATAATTAAATTGAAATCACAAGCAATGGAACCATATTTTTAAATCAGTTAATCTATATTTATGCTTTGAAAATTTACATTGAGGGCTGTTTTGTAAATAAGAACACCGGTTTATATACTTTTTTGTTCTTTCTTTTTTACTATAATATAAATATATATATATATATATATATATATATATATATATATATATATATTTTGTGTGTATATGTGTGTGTGTGTGTGTGTGTGCGCGCGCGCTCGTGTGTGCTTGTGTATGACGTGATGAATAAATTACAACAAACGACATGAAAATATCGGAAATATGCTACCCTATGTGCAACACTTCACAAAAGATTCCCACTTCGTTCTGACATCCAATTATCGATTCATTGATTAAATGCTCTGCTCGAATTTGCCGTATCGATCCAATGCAGTCGTAGCCCATTATGCATCTTCCAGTACTTTGTAATCAATAGGTTTCTTGCCATACTATGATAATCGAAACTGTATATTGACACCCTGTTTAGTGTTTTGTTATGCAATACCATTGTGTTATTGTTATCAATTTTAACATTCAGGTTTTCCAGAACTGTATTCATCATAATAAGATCTTCATTGAATTTTCATATTTGCCGTTTTTGAAAACTTAGCGGCTATACTTTACTTTTATTATTTTGACAGATAAAAATGGATTCGCATTATATCCGTTGCATTGTTATGCTACTGAAAATTGATATTTTATAAAACGTGGCTTAAGAGGGATGCTCCGAAAGTAGCTCCTCGTATTTATTTCCATCTATGTTGTAACAGTTAGATGGAGTTCACTATCACTGTTGAATAGAAAAATATTAATTCAAACACAATACTTTTTCACATACTATCGGCCATTCCTCATGACATTGAATGGCATCAGGCTCTTTCAGAAATCTCTAAGCTTACATCTGTGCACAAAGGTTTTCTCAGATCTTCTCTTTCTTCTTCTTATCTTTCTCTTACGTCATCTTCTTCTCCTCCTCCTCCTCTTTTAATTCTTCTTCTTCTCCTCACCCTCTTCTTCCTCATAATTCTTCTTTTTTTTTCTCTATCGATGATAGGTTGTAAGTTTCCTCTCTCTTCTATAACTCCTCGGAGTCTCAAAATCTCCCAGCCTAATTCTTCTTGTTTTTCTTTACTTGAAGAATTCTTTTTTCAGCTACACGTGCCGCCCATGTTATTTTCAGTATCCTACTCTCAGGAGATTGTCCAGTATTCACTGTCATATAGATAGACTGATATTGCCAAAAAGTTCAGCATTGTTTCTTGGTTGCTCAGATCAATTATTAAAAATGAAGTCAAGTGAATATATACTTTGGGACTTAAAGAAGAAAATCTTTCATCTAACCCCATAGATGGCGTTATGATATCACAAAGGATTTTACCAAATAAGAAAAAATCCTCTTTTTCTGAAGACTTCCGACTGCAGCAAAGAAATGAAATAGGTAGCACATGTGACTAAAAGAGAAAATAAGGGTATAATCAAGCTGCTAACCATTTACATTGGCCAGAAGAAAAGGTACGAGGGAACTCTCCATCAACAGTAGTCTTATGGTCCAGGTTAGGACCAAGGAAGAACAACACGAACACAAGAGTAGAAATAACGAAGGTATATTACACGAAATAATAATACAAGATGTGGAAGGTGTTAGTATGACTGTCAGTCTGGTTTGGAGTGAACTACTATCGGCTCGGCTCTATTCGATATTAACTTGCCCCACCGCCACGAGGGAAATATGTGGCACAAGGCCGAGTTTTACGTGGGTTTTCCGAGCCCGTAGGCTCGGCCAAAAAAATGCCCGTAGAAACTGTAAAAACAGAATCGGGTTGGTCAACCTCCCGGAACAAGACTCTGCCCTTCGGCGAAGCCTCGTCCGGGTTCCTCTCTGCTCAGAGGCTGAGATTTCGACCGTCAAGCCGAGAAGCTCGCCTCGATTCCGTATCTAGCCACCCCCACGAGGGTTGCATGTGGCACAAGGCCGAGTTTAACGTGGGTTTTCCGAGCTCGTAGGCTCGTCCAAAAAATGCCCGTAGATCCCGTATAAACGGGATCGGTTTGGTCAACCTCCCCGAACGAGCCTCTGCCCCTCGACAGAGCCCCGTCCGGGTTTCCTCTCTGCTAAGAGGCAGAGAGTTCGACCGTCAAGCCGAGAAGCTCGGCTCGATTCGGTATCTAGTCACGCACCGGTATATTAGCCAGGCTAGATGTTGCTTAAGTTCGCTGATGCTATGGTAACTGTTTAACTTCGCACTAGATTTGTTACTTTTTCTTTTACAATTTATTAAAAATATTAACAAATCCGCGGATATTGATATCTGCTCCTGGGATCAGGATATGCGGCAAATATAAGATTAGACTGTTCCTATAGTCTTTGTCTGTTATTTTTCTTTCTATCCTCCCACCCTAACAAGGCAAAAAACGACTAATACGCAAGGGCTTACAGTGTATGAGAAAATATGTGAGAAAAATTATTAATGAGCGAGAACAATACAAAAACAGGAATTATGAAGACAGAAGATGGACATTGTATTAAAATATTTGAAGATCAAAGTTGAATGGGAAGCAAGAAATCGGAATAGAGTTCCACAAGTGAGAAATGCGTTCAATCATCTAGGTACTAACCTGGCTCGACATTTTCCTTTAAATTTACTGATCTTACGGGAACCGATATTTCAACGTGATGTGGCCATATATCCGCATAGATTAAACGGCGCAGATGCAGGCAGACAGAGACCCATAGAAAGACTAAAGACAAGGAGATAGAAAAATATAAAATAAGGAAATGAAATAGAATGAGAAAGGTTATTTATTTCTTTATTGTGGTGGTGGGGGTTATCAGTCAAATCATAGTTACTCTAAAAAAAAAAACTACCATTCTGTATTTCATCATTGTTTAGCAACTTAATTAAGTGAAAATTGTTTTGCTTCTGAACAGAGAGTAAATTAACGTCAGGTAAAATTAATCTACCCGCGCGCAACATTCGTAAGAAAAAAATAATTCTAGTTGTGTCTGTAAAAAAAAAAATGATTATCTTCGAAGATTCATGTAACAATGAAATCTTGCTGTCCGAAATATATGTACCAGTATCTTTTAGTAGATAACTATTTTTCTTTTTGTTTTTTCGGCCGCTAATGGTGCACTCACAATTCATTTCGAGAATTCTCCATACGTTACAGTTGTTTGAGAAGACATATCGCCGTGAAATTTATTAATTTATATTTTTCTTTCTTATTCATCTTTTTATGTGACATTAGGATGTCTGCATCATCTCCTAATATTTTCTCAACTTAAATGCAGCAAAGCGATAGAGCCAAGAAGTATTTACATTGATGCAAATTTTTAAAAGGCATGACAAAATCTATTTGAACCTATTCAAATGTTCCCTAAGTCACAGTCTAGTCCAGATCAAAAATACAAATACTAATCTCTTATATAATATATCATACTTATTATAAAAACCCAGGTTGTGTGTGTGTGTGTGTCTTCGTTTATATATTGGATCGGATTTCCTACATTTTTCAACCGATTTCAACAAGACTTCATAGAACTACGTAAAATTACGTTGCAGTGGTTCTGACGGCGCCAAACATTGGAAAAATACAATTCTTTTTGCACGAAATCAATTTTACAACACGATTGATGCATCACTTTCGCCAGAATGAAAGGGGGACAACTCATATCGAGTTATACTTATTATAAAACGAAGGTTTGTGTGTGTGTGTGTGTGTGTGTTCGTTTATATATGGAATCGGATTTCCTACATTTTTCAACCGATTTCAACAAAACTTCACTTTTTTTCGCAGGTAGTGTTTCTTATTGTCTTGCACACTTTTTTCTTTATTTTTACATTCAGAATGCTTTAAAAATTCCATTTACAAGACAATTGTTTATAATAAAATTCTATTCAGTAGACTCATAACGATTGAAAACAATGTTTTTGTTTGAGTTTGGGTTTGACCAATTCGTAAAAAAAAAAAAAAAAATAATTAGGACATGCGTGTCCGTCAACCTTAAACAATAATATTTGTCGATTTTATTTTTCAGTCTTTATGATGGTCGATACTTGATCTATCTCTTACTGTTACATTCCCGGGCAACGCCGGGCTCTACTGCTAGTCTCTTTTATAAATCCCCTCTTAAAGTTATGGTTAATTTTTTTTAGATGTTATTGTTTTATACAAAGTTTTATCCAATACAGTTGTTATAGTGAATAAGCAGTGTGATATGAATGAATGCGGAAGTGATAGGAAGTGATGAGTATGTGAATAAAGACTGTAGAGAACGCTTGACTCGTGACTTGAAGAAATTAAGCTTGTAGAGTTTAGAGAAGTAGACACATGGTTATACGATCCAGAAATAAGCTGTTCTTGGAAAAAAGCTACTGAAGTGATATTTTCTCCTTACATTTGGAATTGAAAGGAAACGGAAAGAATTCGACACTGTAAAAGCAGTATGTCGTGTCCTAGATGTAAAGCTTTGAACTGGTTGAACTAAAGAATGGTGCACGTCTGTACATTTCCCATGGAAATCGTGAGAAATGCGATAGGCTTGAAACTCTTAGAAGAATCTGCAGAATGGCAAATAAGTCTTTCCCCGTAAATGATTTCCAAATCTATCAAAGCTAGAAATAAGGAAGCTCCAGTCCAGACATGGCAGCAATAATCCATTTGTGGTCGAATTTAAATAAAAAGAATATCACAAGGAGTCAGGTACTTCTTGGAGCGATAGAATGATCTGAGTTTTACAATGAAAAATATTATTATTTACATTATTTACATTTATACTATTATTATCACAACGTTTAGGATAGTGTGTCCTTTGGCCTTCCTCGGGTGTGTATCGATCTACAGGGAATCCTTTAATTTAATCTACGAGGGTAGACTATTCTCGTTCTTTTCCCCACGTCTCGGGATGTTGTCTACTTATTATATTTAGTACTTTCCCAATTATAATTCGCCCGTTTTCAAGTACACACTGATCAACCAGGAATTGAACTTACAATTACTATGTAAACAGATCCATGAACAAATACTTTAACCCACTAGATCATTGTCCCGAAAGAAAGCTAGGGTCACAATAGGGTAAACGTTGTCATAACAACAAAGATGAGGTTAATATTCCGAATATAACTCATGCAGATAATAACTCCCCATCCCAGAAATTCAAAGATAAATTATATTATGTTTTTAGCTGAAATGCTTATATTAGAAAACCAATTTTTGACAATTATATTATCTCCTTTCTATTTACTATGAACTCATGGTCTTGTGCCAAACTTGTTTTCAATATTTATCATCAAATATGTACAAATGCATTCTTATTTTTCTAAGTTTCAATTTATGCATTTCAAAGGAATTATGGACATTTTTCCTTCTCTTATGGGTAATATTGAACGGTTATGGCTCTCATAACTTCCTCTCTTTATTATAGATAAGTTTATTTTCCCCTCTCGATTTATGTTCAAACACTCTGTGTACCTCTTGCCATCATTATTTCCTGTGATTGTCAGATATTCCATGGCCTCTTTCCTCATTATATGTCCCAGATATTTAAGCTTTCTCTTTCTGATCCTAAATATAAAATATATATCTATTTCGTCTCTATTTTTGCTTAAATTTTCCTATTCCCTCACATGTCCAGTAGATGGTCTTCTGAGAAAAATCTGAGAGAATCAAATATCTACTGCCACTTCATCACTGAAGACATTTCTTTTTAATCATTTCAATGAAAGGCGATAATGCCACTAACACGCTGAGGTTTACAGTGAGAGATTCTTTAGTGAAAAGAATGATCAATAAAGGAACAGGACTCAGGAAGATTTCTAAATTTTTGAAGAACTTAGGTGGCAGAGAGACGAGAAACCTGAAAAGAGTTCCACATTTTATTTTTTTTTTAAATCATTTAACCCCAAGCTATGCGGAAATGTCACTAATACGCAGAGGCTTACAGGGAGTGAAATTGAGAGAAAAGACTTAGTATAGAGAGGATTGAGGAAAGTGAAAAAGATGAACGGGATTCAGCAAGATAGAATATGACAATTGACGTTGCATTCAACATTTTGAAGATTGTAATTATCGGGAAAGGAAATAAACGGAAGGGAGTTCCGTAGAAACATTTGGAGTAGAAGTAGCGGTTGCATTTAGCTATTTCAACAGTAAACAGGTAGGACTTAGATGCCAATCTAGTAGCACACTTAAAATCATGTAGTCAGGGAACCAGGGTCAAAAGCTCATGAGAGCAGTTGCCATGGAAATATTTGTAGAAAAATAAAGAGGGAAGACACCACACCCCTGAGAAAGTGACTGATGTTGAGATGCCTAGTCATGATCGATTACATTGCAGAACCTTCTTTGGATTCTGTCATCAACGTCAAGATAAATAGCAGGAATACCAGTGCAGATATGGCAGCATTAGTCAATGGACGGACGAATGCTAGATTTTTATATATGCAAAATGGATGCTGACAGAAAAGTTTTCTGTCATGCCACATTGACCAAAATGCGAAAAGTGCGAGAAAATAGATTATTAGAATAGGACTTAGGTTACAACTCGTTATTTCAACTTTAAAACGATGTGGTCGATCTACCAGAGATGAGTATTCATTAATATAATTTCCATGAAATTATTTATAAAAAAAGACAGATAGAAGCCACAGCTGAACGGTGGGAAAGTGACTGAATAACAAATACCCTGTTAGGAGCGATAGCATTACATTAAATACGTTCTTTACATTTTATCGAGAATTCCGAGATATATATTAAGACCACCAGCAGAGATACGACCACTTTTAATTTGTCGGACGTATTAAGACAGAAGTAAATACTTGTCATAAGAATAAATACAGAATTGGGGACAGATGACATCGAGAAAGTCGTTGATGAAAACACATAGGTCCAAGGATAGAGAACTGGGGGATTCCGACTTAATGTTTAAGCACTTAGAATCGTGACCTTTTCAGCAAGTATGATTGGATGAATTCAAATAATCTACCAGATACTCCATATCCATTGAGTTAGTGAAGAATGCCAAAAACCATAAAACACCTTCGTGGTATGTAAACCTGAATCTCGCTGTTGTTATCTTAAGCTTGACAAACAAATGCAGCAATAAACGTTAATATATCGGCGGTTAACCGAGAAAAAAACGTAAGCCGTATTGTTTATCTGAAAGAAGACAGTGCGAAGTGAGATCCTTAACCAGTTGATTACAGCCTCTGGTAATTTGCCAAGTAGAGGTACACGACGAACAGGACGATAACTCGATAGATTAGAAGATTCACCAGAGCTATTAAAGACAGGAAATATAAAAGAGGATTTCCAACAAGATGGAAAGCAAGACGCATCAAGAAGAGTTCAGAGAGAACAGGATCGAGTTCAGAAATATATTTGCTTATCACTCAGTGAGGATTCTGTTCTCAGGGCGGAAGAGAAAACAAAGGTATTCCTTATGAGTCGAGAGGAGGGTTTCGATGAGAATTCAAGTAAAGAAAAGATAAAATAAAGAAACCTGTTCGTCAGAATTTAGGTAGGGATAGTTAATTATATATCCGCCATTACCTATTGAGTTTTAACTTAATAGTAAAGTTTTAACTTAGTATTATTCGCGTATTCCCATAACAAGAAAGTACCGTCATTGCCGGTAATGTATTTTATTTCTTAGACTCTATGGAGAGGAAAAAGTTGAGTAACTTAATTAAAAACCAGCATCAAGTATTAATGTGTACAGTTGTTTAAATGTCTCGACTTTTGGTAAGTCGTGGTCACTTAAGAAGAGGAATTATCTTTTGGATTTGATTCCTAAAACTTCCCTACCCCCGGTCGGGCAGGTTGTACACGATGGGAGAAATACGAATAGTGTTTCTTTCTTTGTTCACATACAGACCGAGCGACAAATTTTCAAATTTTCATTCAACTTGGATAATTTAAATACAAAATGTGTATGGAGAATAGCTCTCTTTAAACGATTCCACGAAGTATCAAACTTTTCATAATTCATAGCGTTAGAAGTAGATTCCCATTACATAAAATTAGAGCAATGTTATCGTTGATACTAATTGAATTTTCTTGTATCTTAATACATTGCTTAATTTTTGGAAGGCATGTTTCTCTAATCCAATGAGCCATTTAGAGATATAATAATCTATTAAATCGATTTGTATGTTTACGCAGAGACTGGTATACACAACACATGAATTTTTAAATAATTACCGCATATAAAAACACTAATTACCATCAATAATTTTCACATCCATGTCATAGAGGAGCAAAGAAAATTAACTTGAAAGGATGTTTGAAAAACTGTTGCTGGAATCATATAACCAATAATAAATACACGATTACAAAAATTCGATGGTAATCAGATTCACCCTAAATTATAATGAAGATGGAAACCTCTCTAAAAATATAATTTGCCTGTACATATCACTTCATGGTTGCAATAAATATCGCTTCTGTATCATTTAATATTAAATAAATATTTTTTTTTAAAATCTAACATAAACGGTGCTTCAAAGATTCCTTCGTAGTAAAGATTATTTTTTTTGAATTCTCGTGTTCTTTGGTAGAAAATTAAAGTTTGCAGACCCTGGATTTCCCTGCACTCTCAACGAGGGTCCTTGATAGGAAATTTGGTTCATTGTATCGTGCAAGACAATGATTTTTTTCACCACCAGCATCTATTTTACACATTTATAAATTTACCCTTTGCCTATGCCATGATTATTGCTCTCACCTCTGGTCTAGTCCTTCTACAATATATTTAGAGGAGAGTGATAAATTACAAACAAATATTATTGATCCTGGCCTATCATGTCGACATCAGTGACTTACCCACAACCGTAAAGTAATTTCCCGATGACTTTTCTATCAATATGTTCCATGGTAAGTCTTCTGATGGTACCTAGGCTTGATGAATTTAAGTACTAGATGGATGAACATTTTTTTTCATTTTTTTAAATAATTTTACAGTTGAAATTGCTCGATATAACCGCAACTATTATGCTGGCTCTTTCCCCACTCATATATAGTAATAGTGTATAGAGTAGAAATGGTGATCCGAATACTAATAGATGATAGACTAGTAATGACGATCAATTAGATAAACACTACCTATCATGTATGCGTTTCGTGTATAGTCACGTGGTGTCCTTAATACAATAATGGGATCGCCCGTCTGCTCACTGGCAATCTATGTCTAAATTCAAGTGTCGGCAGCGACACTTTATTCCTATATAACAGTATTGCAGTCTCCAGTGCCGTGTGTCTTGTTCTAGTGTCCTTCAAAAACCACTGCACTGTTCTCATCATATTTCAGGTTTAATTTTGCTTCGAATTTTAACCATCCCTTCTAAATCTCTCTTTTGGCTTATTGCTTTCCATTTAAATTTAATCTTCAAAAAATCTAAATGCAATATCAATTGTCACCTTTTGTCTTAATTCCTATTCTTTTATTATTCTCTCTCATTAATAATCTTTTCTTTTTCTCATATTATCTCACACTCTGAAGCGTCTTGCATCTTAGTGTATTTCTTGCCTTACTTAGTGTTATGGTAAATTACCACGCATGGAATATCCCAGCTATAAATAGGAGCAGGTACTTTTTCCAACAGTCAGCTCTGACAGTCGGACATTCTTTCTTTAACCCTCTCGTTTGCATATGTTTGTATTACTGTTTCTGTTAATATATTTGTTTAACTAAATCCCTCTCTTGTGTCTTTATTTCTGGCCCTAACAAGACCACAATTCTTAGGGTGAAATGATTATTTTTTTTAAAAAAAAAAGCTAACATTGCTTATTGCATTTTAAATCCTAAACTGCAATACGATTCGTGAAGCAACCTCCTTGCATGCAAACGGACAAAACAAAGTAATGAATTAATATAACCTGAACGAATCAACAAATACAAAGTTGAATAGCTTAAAGTATCATCTTATGGCGTCTGCAAATGAGACCATTCCAAGGAAAACGAAACAGGAAAGGAGCGAACTGAAATTTTAGAGATGATTAAAAAGGGAACGAATGGAAATTTTAGAGATGATTAAATGCTAGTCTATGGGAAATCGTAGCGAATAATAAACACAGATATCAAAAGTAAATGTAGTCAGTCTAAAGTCGAATAACTCAATGAAACGTACACAGTACTAAAGAGAATGAGCCATAAATAAAGTAAGTATGCACCAGAGAATAAAAGAATTAACTTGTTTTATAAAATCAAAGGAAGGATCATTGATACTAGAAAAAAAAAATTCTCCAATGATGGAGCGAATATGTCAGACAACGTTTTAACTGTGCGAAGAACACTACAATGCTTAAAATATGGAAGAACCGGAAATATTAAAGTCTGAATATTTGCACCGCATAAGATGGTAAATGAATAAAGCAGCAGGATCAGATGGGATCGTAACAGAAATGCTATCATACTTGAAAGATTTCGGCACCGATAATATCACAGAAGTAATGAGCAAAATATATAGCAATGGCGTCATACCGGAGAAACTCAGTAAATCCACCTAAGAAACAAGTTTGAAATGAATGCGTCGGACAATTAAGCAGTCTAGTGATGCGAATAGTGATGGTTAGAATTCGAAACAGAATTAGACCTGAAATAGGAGGAGAACAATGCGGTGGTTTTTAAAGACACTAGAACAAGACACACGTTATTTGTGAATAAAATGACATTGGAGAGAGCAATACTGTTATATTGGAATAAAGTGTCGCTGCCGACACTTGAATTTAAACATAGATCGCCAGTGAGCAAACAGGCGATCCCATTATTGAATAAAGTAGGCCACGTGACTATAGATGAAATGCATATAACGGAGGTAGTGTGTATCTAATTGATCGTCATTTCTAGTCTATTCTCTATTACTATTACGATCACCGTTTCTATTCTATTATTATGCAGACCGCTATTCCCTACTCTATTCACTATAGTGTTTCTCTATTTGGATGGCTACACGGGTTACTATCCGAGTGAGTATTATCGAGCAAGTGCAAGTGTTATTCGAAGGCGCCTGACACCAGTATTGTTCAACGGTGTTACTATAGTTGTATCTGCGATTACAAAATCTCTACTACAACGAATATTGCGAAAGGGACAACGGGTATTGATTGACATTGCAAAGGTGTCAAACGAGTGTTCGTTGACATCACAAAAAATACAAATGTAGAAGAATGTACACTTATGCTTTATAGATGACGCAAAAGAATTTGGTGTTATGCTATAAAAGAATCTATTTGACCTTAAGCTATATTTATTTGTAAGGGATGCTAGAATAATCAAGAATTTATACCATAATCAATCCGGTTGCAAACGGATAGAAAATGGTTTGGGTACCTATGCAAACGTAAAAAAAAGGTGCGTAAGACAAGGGTGTTTATTCTTTTCAGTTGAGTCAATCTCTGCAGCGAGTATTTTGTGGGGAAGCTGGCAAACCTACCAATATTTATTCACTATCTGAGTAATCTTAACAACAACCAAGACCTCACTGTCCAGCTTTGAAAGAGTTCAAAAGTTCTCCGTGTCAATGTGAGTAACGAATTATTCTCTAGCTTTCAATCCCTCTCCCACAGGCGGTATGTGACAAGCCGGTCGCTGATTTCCTTTTACTTCCATGGAAAGTGCGCGGACCAACTACATTATTTGGTCTCACCAAGGCAAACCTTCACGAAAAGAACACGCCATGCCATCTACATAGTAGCAAAACACCTACGTTCCCTTCATATTCCATCGGTGAGAAGTAAGTTCCACTCGAACAGGTTTTTTCTCTGGAATCACTGCTCTGTGGAATCGACTCCCAACAGGATGTTTTCCCCGATCACTACAATCTTAACATATTCAAGGCTAGGTTAATCGATATCTCCCTCATCTATAGTCAGAAATCGCATCCTAACGTAACACTCACCTATAGTCAGAAATGGCCTCCTAAATTAACTCTCTACCTCGAGTCGCCATCGGACATTGTAAAGGGTGATCCTCACTATTAAAAAAATATACAAAAAGAAAACTACAGAGCTTCCTACAAAGTAGTAAGGGAAAACAAGATAAAAGCCGGAGAAGGAAAGGTCAACTACGATTTGGAGAAGTCAAAATCAAACAAGTACAAAACTTTAAATATCTAGGGTGTGTTTAAATAGAGGATGGAAAATGAGACAACGAAATCCGAATATATATTGAATTAACGAACGATGCGTTCGTAAATGTAAGTCAATTACTATCTCACAGGAATTAGTAGTTTTAACCAAAGAAAGAAATGTTGGATTACTATGTGATATCCATCTACTTGTATGACAGTGTTTATTGGAGGATCTCCCTACAGCTGAAGAAGGCTTACTGTAATATCACGTTCAAACCATCCGTAATATCACCGAAATTAAGCAACGTCCAAGTTGGTCAGTAGCTAGATGGGTAACCGCTTAGCAACGTCAGGTCCTGTAAGCTTGGATGTGTGGTTGGTGTAATAGTTAATGGCTCGGAATAGTTAATCGGAGAGCCGAGTTCTAATTCCCGTTTAGTTCCTTATATTCACATAAATACCCTTTGGAAAAAGTATGAATACACTTCTTGTCCTTCCAACTATAAGCTAATTAGTAAGACTTTGAATCACAAGACTATTATTATCTCCAAAAGAATTTTTACAATCTAAAAATGTTTTCTGTCATTAAAATCCTGCAAATGGTGGATAAACCTTAAAATTAAACAATCAATACAGTTGAAGGGAAAACTGAGGGAAACGGAAGTGTGGTTCTACAGAAGGATATTGTGAATTCCATGAAAGACTCAACGAAGGAGCAATGATGGTGTATTAAAAAAAATCGTAACAAAGCGTAAATATTTATTAGGCGCATAATACAGAAGGAGGGACATAGAAAACTTAATTTTCGTAGGACATATTGAGGCAAAAGATATCGTGAAAGGTAGCAAGCCGTCTAGCTAACGAGGTCCAATGAATGGATGATGGAACAGGATGCAGGACTGTGGCAAACATAACAGATAGGAACTTTTGGAGAGCTATAATTGCAATAGAAGAAGAACAAAAACAACAAAAACATGAACAATAAAATAACCACAAGAACAACAACAAGGCGATGAACAAAAACAAAAAAAGAACAAAAAAGAAAAAAGTATCTCACTTTCTTTAACTACGTTCGCGCACACATATGCATATATATATATTTACAGATATATATATATATATATATATATATATATATATATATATATATATATATATATATAAAGAATATATACAAAACAGATATTTCTGAATAAATTGCTGGTGCATATTTTTTCGTCAACCATCGAAAGAGTGAAAAAAGTATTAATTTTAAAATTGCCCGCACTATTACAAAGCAATATAAAAATAATATGAAAGAAGTACATTTCGTTTTGGCAGTGTTGCGCAAACTGACAGAATTGTCAATAAGACACTTTACCAGAACATATACAGATTTACAGATAAACCGAAATAATGGACTTTTTACTTGGCCTTCTACTATGACAGAAATTCGAAACGGAAATATGTGAAAGATTCGATTAATGCTAGAAGCCGTATTTGCGTTTCAAGACGGTTAAGTGAAATGGAAATGGCCATTTATCATGTCGCCTGTCGATTTGAGGTGCTTATGTTAGCAGAAATGAGTAAACGGCAGAATAATTTGAAAAATTGATCTGGGGAAACAAAACGGTAATAAGCATATTTCTATCTTCGAGTTATGTGTCAAGTTTTTTCTTACAATAGCTTCCGAAAAGAATAAAAGAAAATAGATGTGTTGCATAGAGTATAAGAAATTTGTTCTTGGTATGAAACAAATACAAGAAAATGTTCCTACTTATTTTTCTACAATTATTTTTCAAACAATACATAAAGTGTCCAGTTTGAAATTGCGTGAAGATTCCGTGGATCGACAAACACCTGCAGAAGGCAGGAGGGCTTTACTTCCGAAACGTTATCCAAATGTAAATAATGATAGTAATTATAATTCCCCATCAAAGAGAAAATTGTCTACGTTTCTCTGTTTGTCTATCTATTTCTTATGTATATCTTCGTAATCAATTCACCCCAAGCAAGGCGATAATGCCACTAAGACTCAAGGGATACTAGGAGTGAAAGAGAATGGGAAACTTTTAAAAGGAAACGGAAAACCAGCTCTAAACAGAAAAAAAGCGATAAATATTCAAAATAAACGGGGAGGTTTTCTATCCTACGGTACAAAGATTAAGTTTCATATAGACATGGTGATTGAATAAAACGCATGGTTTGAAAGCTTTCCGAATAATAAAGGATAGTTACTCTAATAAAACGTTCTGTTGCAATAAGGGGTGGGAGGAAATTTCCTGAGTTTTTTTTTTGTTTGTTTTTTTTTTTTTTAATAAAACCGCCGGGTTGAATACAGGATTTATTCAACCACTACAGCGAGTAAGGTAGATGGAATCCCAGCAGTGACTTATTATCGGTGTGTGCAATCTGAATACCATAACATACGCAGATGAGATTCTGTTGATGTCAAACCCAGAAATAAATCTTCAGGACCTCGTAGAAAAGCAGTAAAGAAAAAGCGAGTAGAAATAACATCATCTGCAAGAAACTAGAACATATGTTTGGCAGACATAAAAAAAATAAAAATAAACGGGCACTGTGAATTAGAGATGCCAACGTCAATCAATTGCAGAAGTTTGAATATTTGGGAAGAGTTTTTACAGAGTTTGAAAAAGGCAGCAACGAAATCCGAATGCACATTGGAAAAACACCAAAAGTTAATCAAAATATTGAGAAACAAAAAGTTTCATCAGAAATAACATAAAGAGTGTCGGAATATTATGTAATATCAATAATCCTCCTATATATCAGTGGATACTGGACAATCTCCTCACAGAGGTAGAGAAATCTGGAGACAAAAGAAATATGGTTATACAGCAGGATGCTGAGAATTCCATGAACGGAGCGCGTAAGCAACGAATATCTGTTAAGGAAAACGGACACTTAGATGCAAATGAATGAGAAGGAAGCTACTGAAATTTCTCGGACACATAATGAGAATGGAGGTTTGAAGTATTTGACACTCACAAGGATTATTGTGTGTGCAATGTATAAAGGCAGGCAATGGTTCATCTACCTGGCGAGCTTGTGTGAGTGGATGGCGGAACTCGACGTGGGTGGCTTGGCAACGGTACAAACATTGCTAATGGCCATAAAAGATAGGAAGATATTTTCAGATTCCGACATCTTTCTTCAGTCGTATGTTAGCAGAAATGAGTAAACGGTAGAATAATTTGAAAAATTGATCTGGAGAAACAAAACGGTAATAAGCATATTTCTATCTTAAACTACTAGAAAAAATCGACCAATTTATTTTCCTCAACGATGTTATCTCTTATTATTATTTGACTAATTCATCTGAATTTCCATGTAATTAGTTGATCGGTTTGATTTTTACGGTTTCTCAAAATTTTGTAAATAATTTAAGGCCTAAACATGTTTTGAGTTATGAGAAGAATTATTTGTGGTGATTGAATATTGTATTATAATTTTGTTTTGAGAATAATAATAATTCTCCAGATAAAAATATACTATTTAATCCATAGCTAGTGGAGGCATTTGATTAGTAAGTTTCTGATGGTTATTTGCGCGTACGTGAAAGTAACGAATCTGACTGCATTTTTGTTATGGTCCGGTTCCTTGTACCACGGTGATAGTCCAAGGCAGAACCAATAAAGAAGAACTCGAACACAGGTATGGAATCACACAGATATATTACAAACAGGAATATATACAGAGAAGTAGAAGTGTTAGTATGAACAATCAGGTTTAGTAGAGAGAACAATGTAGTCTCGACCAGTATCACTATTCCAATGTCTTGCAGTAATTGTCTGAACGCGACTCTGTTTCGGACTGCCTCTGACTCGACTCTGGACTCGACTTGAACTACTGACTCCACTTGAACTACTCCTGAGGCGCAGTGTTTATTAAGTATGGAATAGTCTATTATTATTATGGGTAAGATCCCATAACAATTTTGAACTCCATATTTCATTCCGAGCCTCTAAAAATCAACAGCACGTCCCAATTTAATGCACAGAACGTCATTCTGCCTTTGCAAAGAATGTGCATTGTAAGAAAAAGTAATCTCGATACGATACTTGTACTCTCGCCTCGTATACTATTGAGATTTCATGTCTATATATAACAGTAGAACTACGCTTAGGTTCTTTATTTGTTCTATGTACCGTGTGTAATCATGGCTTCAAAATTCCCTATACTTAGTAATTCTTAGTAAAGGTTGCGTTATCTCTCCTAATCCCAGTCTGTGCAAGTTTGTTAGCATTAGATAGATTATGCACACTTTTACTCTGTCCCTCTTATTTTCAATACGACTTGTTAGTGTCAAATTTGCTAAGACCCCTTTTCTCATTAGATACCCTATATATTTCAACTCTCTCTTTCTAATGTTAAGTTCAAGTGTTTTTTTTGTTTTTTTTTGTTTCCATCTATCTATATAATGCTAAATGTCTGCTTACGTGGTCCCTCCGTCTGATGCACAATGATTTACGTTAATCTGGTTTAAGTGAATAAGATTTTAAGATACGTGTTGTTTATACAGTAAGTATATTTATTTTAACTTTCTTCAAACGGATAATTTTTTAATTATTCTCAAATTAAAGAAAGACACAAAGAGATCCCGATTTGCTGTTTAGTTCAGTTGTTTGTAGAGTAATTATTTATATTTCAGCTTTCTTTAAACAGACAATATTTTAAATATTTGAAAAAATAATTTTTGTCATATTTAAAACAAAATATTTTCTAGTGAATATGATTTTAAAATATTTTTGGCATATTAAAAATATATTAAGTTAATCTCATTTAAAGTTATAGTTTATCCCTGAAGTTCTCTTCCTATTAAATGCTGTTAACAATCAATAAAACGTTAAACATTAAGTTGTATACCAGTCCAGTCATGACACGAACGAATTGAAATATTTAACTGAATCATAATAAAATTAACATCCATTTCAATGGAACGTTAAAATCAACTTCAATGATTTATGACCTGAACCTTCATTAACCCAACGTGCCACGGCGTTGTATAGTACCCTCATGCTGGGAGGTCAGCGGCGCTAATTAGATAATAATATTGCATGTTGACAGTATCTAATGAGCTCAGCTCGATTTTTTCTCTTAGTCGATGATCGCCACTTGATTCAGTTCGCCAATTAAAAGACTTCAACAGAAACAATTTTAACCCTTCTAGTTTTAGTAATGTTGACATCTACTAACTATCCTGTGGAGGTCGTTTCCCCTCACTGGGGAGCCGTTTCACACACGAGAAATAACACGTCTACATTGCTTGACGGTTAAGGAATAATTCTATGAAAAAGCTTTCTATCATACCCATGCAAGCTCAGCCAATGCAAATCATCTTCTATTTTATGTCTTCCATCTGACCTCGAAGGTTAACCTTCAGAAGTCAGCAAAGATACACTTCCACTAAAAAGAAAAAGAAAACTAAATATATTTTTCTTTTTCTTTGCATGGTTTATATACAAAAGATACGTTATAAGAGCCACAAACTAGAGAATATTTGTTATTACTTATTTTCAATGAATGAGATGTTTAATGAATATTTACATCTACTTTTATGTGCCGTCTTCCTTTAGGTGGTGGCGACGATAACGGCTCTCCACAAAATTCTGTCTCATGTTGCTCGAATGAATATTTTCTTCTTTTCTATCCCACTTTTCTACCCCACCTCTACCTTATTCATCCAAAATCATTAAGTAGATAACTGTCTGTTTTCCTAAGCCTCTTTTTGCTTCATTAGGTTTTATGGGCTGTATATTTACTAAGCCGTTCTTCCTCGCAAAATATCCCAGAAACTTCAACAGTCCTTCCATTTCCAATTTTCCTTAGATCTTCCGCATAGTTCACGTTTTTTCTTCAAAGTAATCTCAGCATCCGTCTCTAGAACTACATTTTGATTAATTAGAAAGGTGTGGGGGGTCGTAAAATCGATCGGTTCATTCTAGCTAAGATCCGTAGTGGGCAGTATAAAAATTTGCGTACGCGTGTCAATACTTCATGCTCTGTGATTGCGGAACTGATACGTGTCTGGTCTTTTGACAGAGTTTTTCGTCTCTCATCAGCTGGGGACATTCAGACTACCATTTGAATGTCCTCGTATATTAAATTAAAGCCAATTTTATCTGAAAAAAAATGCATGGTTGTTGGGTTGTCAGGAAATCTGTCTGCGATCTCTTTTACGTATTTAGCTTATTTACTTAAATTAATAGCGATAAAATATTTACTGTATTATTTAGATTTTATAAGTACACGAATAAGAAACATGTATAAAATGAAATCTGCTCATTTTTTCAAGTAACATCTGTATATTCGATCTTCACAGGTCGGCTATGTTGACTTAACGCGTGTTAAATGGGATGGCCTATTTATACACTTGGCACTGCAAAGTTCCTCGGCCAACGAAAAGTTCTAACAAATAATCTGCAAATTTGACATGTTACTGACAATATCCTAACCCTCTAGGCCAAGAAACGTAATCCACAGAGTATGGTATACACGCACTGCAACAAATTTTAAAGCATCATGAGGGATATTTCCTGGAATAATAAACGTATCTCTTGTGACCAAGATGCAATTGCCTACAACAGAACTGATAGAAAAAAAAACACAATATTCTTTATCCACAAAATCAAACTATTATTTATCGGGTTGTCAACGACTTCCATGCCACAACGGTATGGATTGAAAGGCGGCTCCATCAAATAAAAACAGAATGAAAAATAAGATTTAACAAAGAATCAGGTGTCAATCATAAGGTCAAGATAAATTCCTTATGATTAAGGCAACAGGAAAGCCCTCTCTCACCTGTCAATTATCGCATTGCAGAACTAAGAAAAAAAGATAATGTTGTGACGATGGTCAGCTCCCTTGGAACGGATTCCCCACCCAGTGTCAAGAAACAGATATCACACGACTGTCAAACAGATACTTTCCACAGAAAAAAAAATGCTGGCAACTTGGATTCAGAGCTTTAGACAGATGCTGAATATTAATATTCCGGGAGTGAAGCAAGATGCGAAATCAGCGGAGATTTTACACAGATTTTTCAGCGAACTCTATACGCTAAATGACAGTAGAATAAGCGGCAAGTGCATTTTTCAGGTACAGCGAGTGAAGCTATTCAAAATGTCGGTATGATACAGGCACCTAGGTTAGATAGAACCAAAGAACAAATATGTTTTTCAATAATAAAAACAGGAAAATGGCAAAGCAAATAAATTTATTATAGGGCACCTAAATTCAATAGTAAGGAGGGAAAAACACAATTCAAACATGGCTGCTAAATATGGACGTGTATCAGGAAACGAGAGCGGCAAAAAATGTTCAGCCGTGAAAGGTGAATGGACAAGTAATAATCAAGTATTTGTTGCAAAAGCATCCAAGACACTTGTGAGCTTGGAAAAATACAACAGGATAGATAAAAGAACTGATATATCACTTGTGCAACAGGTTATACAAAACTATATATATATATATATATATATATATATATATATATATATATATATATATATATTAATAATTCTAGAAAAAGGAAATAAAGTCACTAACTGACTGTGAAAGAAATGATAGGAGAAAAAGAAGAATATTATTAAAGAACGATAACAATGAAAGAACAGGAATTCAGAAGGCAAAAGATAATGATTATAATTACATTTATATTTTTGAAGATAAAATGTAAGTGAAAATTAAAAAGCCGGAAAGGGAAACGAGAGATGCTTGAAAATAATATTTTAACATAGAACTTACGGTTACATCTAAGAATTTCAAATGTAAAATGATAACTTTCCGACAAACAATGTGCTTAAATTCATAGAGTTTATGTACCACAGAGGGAAATATAATGGCTACTTCGGTTCAGGTGTTCGAATTATGTTTTGATATCATCATATACGAAAATATATAAAAGGGGCCTTGTTTATCGATTGAATAAAAATTAAAATGCCAATAAATCTGGGCAAAATAAATTTTAATATAACAATTCCAACAGTAAAATAATTCGAATTAGCTACCATTCTAGTACTGCGCTTAAATTTATAAAGTTGGTGTACCAAAGAATAAACCGTCCGTCTCATCGGAAAAAAAATTACTATAAAATTATTTTCAGGTCATGCAAAATCTAACTTAGATTACTTAGACTTTTTTTTATCAAGATTTAAATCCACAAGTAGAAACAACAGACAAGGTATGACATCAATATTCAAGGTAGAAATAATGTTGATCTATCAATGAAAGAGATAGGTTATGAGGAGAAAACCTGTTAGGAACGACACAGTAAAATAACTTTCCTTGTAGCAAACGTAGCAATGGCCTCGCTATATATATATATATATATATATATATATATATATATATATATATATATATCACATAACACCCTTGAGCGCTTAGCTTTGGAGCGGGTAGAATGGAGATCAACGTGTTTCAGTGGACTCAGCAATTTTCAATCTGCTTGTCTGAATCATCTTCAAGAAGCGAGAGCAAGATCTAAAAGGTCAACCAATCTAACAGTGATCTCATCTCACAATCCTCACACTCGCTCCATATATGGCCTCCTTTGTAAATCACGAGCGGGTCTTAAATGCAACTTAAGATTACCGCCTAAACTTTCATAACTGAATCAATAAACTGGCAGATTTTCATACGTCGAAACCGATGGGTGAGTACATTATTATTATTATTATTATTATTATTATTATATATATATATATATATATATATATATATATATATATATATATATATATAACCATTAGTTTAATAATAATAATAATATATATATATATATGTGCGTGTGCGTATATATATATATATATATATTATAAAACATTTAGTTTTGCTGTATCCTATACTCAGGGTAAATATATTAAATATCAATGGTATAAAATGTGTAAATAAAACCGAGGACACTGTTGAGGTAAACACCAACTGTCGACATTCTCTTTCTTGTTTGAATGCAATTTACAGGCCATAGGATTTAGTGGTTTGTAGTTCGACTATTTGTCTATCCAATTGAATGAGGCATTATGGGTAGCAAGATCAGCTATTGTTGTCTTATTGTTAGTATACAAATGTTATTGGATAGTATAATTTATATTATACTAAAGGCAATTGCAGTTATTTTATAAAAGAAGTTACGCAACGTCGAACCCGGTCAGTTTCCTAGATGTGTGACCATTTGGGTAAAAATAGGTGGTGTAAAATTGAATTTTCAGGTGGTGTAATGCATAATGGCTTGGAATTTTTAATCGGACAGGTGAGTTCCAATATCAATTGTTTCGTTATATACACTTACGAGCACATATATTTGATAAAATTAGTAATCCACCTCTTCTCCTCCCAGCTATGGGTTAATTAGTAAGACATGCATCACTCACTCATTATTATCTAAAAAAAGGTCTTATCATCTAAAAATCTAAAATCTAAAAATATTTTTGGGCTCTAAATAACCTTCTAAGGGGTGATGAGCTGTAAAAAACGAATCAATCAATATTTTAAATCAATTAATTTTTATATATATATATATATATATATATATATATATATATATATATATATATATATATATATATATATATATATATAGGGTGTAATTACCAACTATTATACTTCTTATACTATTTGAAGGTCAAGTTGAGGATCCAGTTTCATGACTAGATTCTGCATGTTTCATTCCTTATCTGTCGCAAAAGAAAGTCATGAAATCAAGTGTGCGGGTAACTTTCTAGAATGTTCACATTCCTTCTTAAAATTTCATATCATTGAGACTTTCTTATTCTCGGGTTGTCTTTCACCTCCAACCAACGTTCGGATACGAGATAAAGCCGACGAAATGATTTATATATATATATATATATATATATATATATATATATATATATATATATATATATATATATATTGCTTTTGCTGGGTATTACAAATGACATGTCTGAACGAGAGTGGTTGTAATTTAACTATAAAAAAAACCGTTACATACCAGAGTTTTGTTCACTAAATATGGATAGATAGAAAATAAGGGGAATATTTTTACATCCACTGCGCCGAGTTCATTTCATGTTTGCGTAGCGAAGTGAAAAATACGATATGTCAAGAAGGTATTGCTTTTACAGTCCAGGGGTTATTGTATTAGCGATTGATTACAGTTGGCTTCGAAAGCATATGATGTGGTTCGTATGGAGAGAAAAAGCACGTGTTTCTGATTTAGCTAGAAATTCCCAAGAGACAGCACGGGCGGATGATTTAAAAAAATGTAACAAAGAAATAAAAAAAAAAGAAAGAAAGAAAGAAAGAAAGAAAGAAAGAAAGAAAGAAAGAAAGAAGTGGAAAATCTATTTTTTATCTGAATGCGTCATAAAATTTCACCAGCACACATGTAAATAGTGATGGACACTGTCTAGTCAATTTGAACCATGTAAATAATGCAAATAATTACAATACCTCATCTCGGAAATATAGACAGATGATGAAGACTATGATGATGATGATGATGATGAAATAAATATATATATATATATATATATATATATATATATATATATATATATATATACCCAAGTATATAATTGGTATATACGGAATGAATTCCAATAACCAACAATTACTATTCTAAAAAAGAGTGCTCAATACAAAGTAGAGCAGATATAATTATTTTTACAAAAAAAATTATAACATAAGTATGTTATAAAATCACTACAAAAATAGCCATTTTGTTTCAACACACTCTGTGTCTTATCAAGTGATGATGTTGAAAATAAATAGGTTTTATTTTCAACATCATCACTTGATAAGACACAGAGTGTGTTGAAATAAAATGGCTATTTTTGTAGTGATTTTATAACATACTTATGTTATAATTTTTTTATAAAAAATAATATATATATATATATATATATATATATATATATATATATATATAGATATATATATATATAGGGTGTAATTACCAACTATTATACTTTTATACTATTTGAAGGTCAATTTGAGGATCCAGACTGCGACCAAGCCCAATGGCCCTAATGGTGGAAAAAGCGGTTGATGATTACGACATATCTCAACGGTTTCACAAGCAGATGAAGAGGGCTACACATGATGAACATGTTCATTACATAACTACACCGCTACTCTATTCCCTCAGAATATTTGATTATAGTAGTGAAAGAATACGAAGAACGATTCAGATACTTCACAAGACTTGATATCAGAAGAATGAGGAGCATAACATTGTACACCAAAATTTCT
This sequence comes from Acanthosepion pharaonis, assembly GCA_903632075.3. Taxonomy (NCBI): domain Eukaryota; kingdom Metazoa; phylum Mollusca; class Cephalopoda; order Sepiida; family Sepiidae; genus Acanthosepion; species Acanthosepion pharaonis. The sequence continues at coordinate 343,039 of CAHIKZ030004061.1, forward strand.
GAATAAAAATAATCATATTCGAGTTTTCCTTGTTATTTTTACTTTTTGCGCCTTCCTTATTCGGTAACTGTAAATTCTACGAGGATTCACTATTGGCGGCCACGCTCTTAGCAACATGAAATATGCGCAAAATACAGCGTAAATAGCAGACAAAGAAAGAAAACTACAAAAACTCCTAGAGAAGATACCGAAAGAAAGCATGTAGAAAGCTCTCGACCTCAATTGCAAGTAGTTATTAGCTGTCAGCTAAAGGAAGAGCCCAACATGCAAATTACAAACGGTGGATAGCAAAATCCAGTAAATGCACCAATTTAAATGTATAAAAATTGTTTAAACAGAAGATGGAATTTACGACATCGAAATCTGAAGGTGATTTTGAAATAGCTAATTATACCCTCCAAATGCTAAGAGATATATTTTAAAAAAAACAAAAACAAACAGGAGAAATTCGTTAGAAACAAGAAAAGGAGTACTGAATTGTTATGTAATATCAGTCCTATGTGCCAGTGAATGCTGTATCCTCTCCGCTCTGAAGATGCAGACAATCGAGGCGTCAGAAATGTGGTAGACTGAATATGTGAGCAAACGAAAACTTAGAGAAAATAAAAACAAAAAAGGACACTTATACTTAACATAAAAAAACAGTTCAAATTGTAGAAACACATAATAAAGAAAGAGGGTTTGGAAAACGTGACTCGCAAAACATAGGCAACAAATACAGAAAACGTGCGTATAATCTGTCTAACGAGCTTGTGTAAATGGATGGTAGAACTGAGTTAAGGGGAGAAAAGATAAAGACAAAACAAAGAGTTATAAAGGAAAAGGAATTTTGAGAAGCCATGTTCGCCAACGTCAAGTAGGTACATAACAACAGAGAAGAACTTAACGGATTATCTGTCTATATTTCCGAGATGAGGTATTGTAATTATTTGCATTATTTACATGGTTCGGGCTGTTGTCCTCAAATTTATTGTTATGTCCCCGATGTTTCAGCCGTTGTACGCCCTGGATTTCTTCAGGTGATTGGAATTTCGGACTGAACCATTTATTTCGCATAATGTGGGATAACGTTGAATAATAGACAGAGAAAATCATTGGAAAATACCCAAGCTTAAAGAAATAAGCACATACGCCAAGCCACAAAAAATCTCCTGAGCCGACCAAGCATAAAAATGAATACAATATGGGAACCAGTAATACGGAGTGCTAGAGAAAAGCGATAAAATTCCAATATGAGACATGGTAAAAATGATTATTGAGATATTAAGTTTGCACGTCCCGAAAATTCATACATTGATGTCCTTAAGAACACATATCACAATGTATAAAATCGCTGGTTGAATCCAGTGGCTTGACCCAAAGAGTTGTGAGTTCAATACCTGGCTACGGCAGTGGTGAACAAAAACTTGGAAAGTTGAGTTACAGGGAGATAACTGAAACTAAAGCAATCTACCCATCCAGGTGAAATTAAGGGTCCATTTCGATAGTCTAATCACTTGAAGAAGATAAGAGCTCACAACGGCCGAAATGTCGTGAACATGACAACAGTCCGAATAATGTAAATAAGCTACAGCATTATTCAGCATTAAACTGTTGACTAAAAACTGGATACTTTCTTTTGCACCTGAATATACATTATAACTGTAAGATGGCATATATCTCAGAATGTGAGGAAAATAATTTGACAAGTGGTAATTTTATAAATAAGGAAATGGCTTTGTCAAAAATGATGGAAATGTTTTGCATCATTTTAATAAATATTACTAGAAAATTTCATGGCATTCTTTGAGGAAAAAGAGAAAAGGAAAGAGAATCTCTTTAGAACCGAAAAGTAGGCTTTCTTCATGATATGGCAATTTTACAATAAGAAAACTATTATTGATGTAATATATGCTGTAAGGAAAAACATTCATTCATGAACAAAAGAAAAACATCAATAAATCTAGAAAAAAAAATTAAAAGTTAATAAATAAGAGGAAGAAACACAGTAATCGGCATCGTAAGGAATTTTCAAAAAGTACCAAGTGAAAACCCATTAAGTAATCTTTTAAGGAACAGAAATATAAAAACGGAAAGGAGAACAGAAATATTATCAGGGTATAAACAAAAAAGATATATTCGTACCAATAAAAAAAGAATAAATACAAACCGTGAAAATAACAAGATACTGGTTGAACAAAAAAAGAAAATCAATATCGTAGGTAAAATTAAACGATTCTATGTGGAAAATGCAAAAAAATAAATAAATAAATAGGAATTGGATACAAAGGTCAGTGCAACGAAACGTGAAAACTGATATAATGACATGCAGGAAATAATCGAGAATTTTTCCCGCGCTGTTCAGCCATGTTGAAATGTTGGTTCGCAAGTCTGTCCTACGCCTGCCATATTGGATTTAGAATTGATTGCCGAAGTAAGGGAAAAATAGAAACTCTCGTCTCTTTCCAGTAATATCCGTTGAAATAGTACAATGCCAACGGGGCAGTTGGGAATTTGAGCTGTAGTAAAAATAACAGCCAAAAATCCCTTTCTTCAGAGAAGGTGACATATTTACGAAGACATTCGCGCCACTTGGCCCGCAACTACATGCCAGCCCAAAATGGTCGTTTGGCGATTGTTTGTAATTTCTTCTGCCAACTCGAAACCAGAATAGACTTAGGGAATTGAAATGCGCTCAGGGTTTGTAGTTGGAAGCTGGATCGTAACCTGCGAACGTTATGTCGTTAGTGTAGTGAGGTGTGGCTATAAGTTTAGCAATAAACACGTGGATTGTGTTAACGTCAGTTGGTCTGGGTCTTATTATAAAATATTGGAATCATTTCAGTAGTATTTTTAAATGTCATATTCTTTCGGCTGTACGCGATCATGACACCCCACAGAGTTTTATTATACGCGGATTGCTATGTATTTTTTAATGAAAAATTGTAGATTACGTTCCCATCGCCTTTTCAACAGTTTCCTTTTATTAAACTAATTATCAGCCAAGGTTAGAGAGCTCGGTTTATACTGCTATTTATCTCATAGTGTGGGGAGAATTGACCAATTTCAGCTTTTTACCAATTGAATGCAAGACGCTGGCTCGGAATTAGTCTCGCCTAAACTCCTCTGCTGACAATATCGGTTACAATGCCTACAGATATATAAGGAATAATAAAAAGTAAAGTTAGAATATAGTTCCTGTTGGTTTCCTATTTAGATTTTAATGAAGGACACCCCTTTTATTGCAATGAATAAACACTGCGTAAAATATCAGAAGTTTGGGCTATTCTATAGTATACTTAAAATCCCAGAATCGATGGCAAAACGTTTCGTATTACATCTGTGACTATAAATATAAAGCCAAATTTTGTAGAAAGGCCATGGCATTAATATATCATTAACGTGATATGCAGATAAATCCTGGCAGGATACGCGTTTGCATAAACCCACACGCACTTATTTTATATGTATCTATTTGAAATGAGGCATAAGAACAACAGTATATATATATATATATATATATATATATATATATATATATATATATATATATTACTTAAATTGCTAAAACTATACCACCCCTCTTCTTCCTCCGTAAAACCTAAATACATCTCCTTTCTCTTTACTTCCCCTTTCTTTATTTTCCTTTTTCTATTTCTCTCTTCTCTCCTTCCCTTTCAATATATCATTTTCGTTAGGTTGACCGATTAAATAGGTCAATGTCTGGTCCCTCCTTCCTCAATACTAAGTATGATAGAAAGGAATATTAAAATAAACCCTCTCTAAACTCGACCATGTCTCTCACACCACTCCTTGCTACCCTCTCTGTTAAATTACATAATACTACCCGTCCAAAGTGTAAATTTTTATTTCATTTTTCGTGTCACCTTTTGGAAGTGATACCTAAGGTATCTGGTGAAATAAACTCTTAAAATGGAGCCTTAAAGTGGTCTGTTTTTCTTTAAATTATTAGCTCTGAATTTATATTTAGCTCTCAGGATTTCATCCTCCTTGTGACTACACATACGGATTACCAGGTTTTTCGTAACTTAATTTATATATATATATATATATATATATATATATATATATATATATATATATGTGTGTGTGTGTGTGTGTGTGTGTGTGTACATGTATATGTGCATATATGAGTTAAAGTTCAAAAGCAGATCAAATAGGTATCGGAATCCAACATGATCAGATAAAGAACAAATAGAAAACGTTTCTCAACCTAACATGTTTCACTTTTATTAAAGCTTCGACAGAGTTTGAACAAAAACAGACAAGACAGCATTTGGATATTTTCAGTCTTGTTTGGGTCGATTCACATTGGTCAATCATGTATGACATGCAACAAAACTGTAATTAATTATATATGTATGTAAGTTTTTAACCTCTTCTTCCTCTATTATCGGTTCATTAGTAAGACTTGTGTCACTAAACTATTATTATCCTGCCCAATTTTTACAATCTAAAAATATTATCTGGCTTTAAATAGCCTGAAATTGGTTGATAAGTCGTAGAAAAACACTCAATCAATGAATCAATGAATCAATCAAAATAGTTAAATATTCAGAATGGCGAGTCGTATTTCCACGAACCAATCAGGAACAAGATTTTAAAAAAAGTATGATGTCAGCGTTTCTCAGACTAATTATACTTAGATTTTGTCAAGAACAACGAGTTATGTATCAGGAACATCGGACCAGATTAATATTAATTGCAGGGATGAGATTCACTTATATAACAGCAAACCATCCACTTCCCCCTCCTATCAAATCGGTGAGAAGTAAGTTCCACTCGAACAGCCTCTTCCCGCATACAATTGACCTGTGGAATCGACTCCTAACAGGATGTTTCCAGATCACCTTAACCCGTTCAAGACTGGGGTTAACAGTTGTCTTCCACTCCGATACACACAAATAGCTCCAAACATAAAACTCTACCTCGAGTGGCCCCCGTGCCTTGTAAAGGATGTCCCGGCTGTTAAAAAAAAAAATCGCGCAAGAATTTCGTCTACTATTTTTGCTGCCAGAATATGTCCATCGTATCCTTCGATTTGTTAAACTGTGGTACCATTGTTAATAAAATATGAAAGAGAAATAAAACTCAACTTTAAAGTACGCCTGACATAACAGAAGTTCAATTCGCACAACGGCCAACTTTCTTTTACTAGAAAACATCAAAGGATACGGATACTAGTTCTACAGATGAACTATTAGTACAATTCAGTGCATCATTAAATCTTGTTACATTGAAGGTGCCTCCTGTAAATATGCCAGCCTACAAAATTCACTTTAAGATGGTGAGAAGCAAAAAAAATAAAATTTAGAGTAAATAATTGAATTCAAGCGTTCTAATAAAATTAGCCCACTGCATGCGGTTTTAGTACGCCTTCGAAATGGAGAAGTGTAGATATGTTGATCAACATTACTTCAGCTAAGAAAGAATTCTAATGTACTATGTAAACAAAGTAACCTGCACAGTCGTGGTTCACATGAGAATAAACTCTTTCACATGAGATTTGTTATATTTAAGCATTTATTCTTTTTAAGCATACTAGAGCTTAAAATAGTTGTGCAATAAGCAACGTGAGCTTGATTTATACTGCTATTTATCTCATAGCACCATATACTTTTCGTTTTCTTTCATATCTCTCCAGATAAGGAATTTCAGAATGATAACGTTGTTATAAATTTACAGAGAGTATTCAGTTTAAGATGGAAATTACTTATAAGTGAATCCCCTGCGGAAGCCAAAACAAAATATTCTGATACGACATGTGCGTGAAAATAGCGGTTCTCGGACGACCACTGAAGTTAAGCAACGTCGAGCCTAGATGGATTACCGCTTGGTAATACCGAGTTCTGTAAGTTTGGTAGTGATGGTGGAATAATATTTGACGGAGAGACGAGTTCCCATTCCAGTCGGTTTCCTTATGTTCGCTTACAGACAAATAACCTTTGGAAAGGTAAGAATTTACCTCTTGTACACCCCAGTTATGGGTTAATTAGTAGAACATCTATCAGTATCATTCAGTAAATCATTATTAGCTCAAAGAAAATACTCTAACATGATAAAAATATCTGTTGGCTTTAAATAACCTGCAATGGGTTGATAAGCCATAAAAATCAAATGAATCAAACATACGACGTGTTTTCTTAAAATCCATTTCTTTTCTTAATTTATAATCTGGAGTGCATAATCGACAATAAAAAAAATGAAAAACAAAACTTCCATATTAGGAATTTTAATGTTTTAATTTGTTTTAAATTACTAGCAATCATTTAAATTTTAAGAAACAGTTATTTTTTGCTTCCGTAACGGGGATAAATTTACATGTCAAACTGAAGACTCCATTAACTTTAACTCTTATTTTTTCTTTGGAATACCAGTGTATATAAAGTGGATTTATATACATGCATCCTCGAACGAGCAGCCACCAATAAACAAGCACATACGACAATCAATTAACCGCGGGCTTGTCAACAAGTCTTTTAGTGAAACCATATTCAACAAAAACAAAGAAAGATTATGAAACAGCCCTAAGAAATGGTGAGTTTTCCCAGAACTCACATACACACTGCAGAAAAATCCAAAAGGAAAAGAAACATCATATGGTTGAATCCACCGTACAACAAAAATGTAAACTCAAGAACAAACATTTCCGAAACGTATTCAACAAAAACACAGTAAAAATAAACTACATTCACTGTAGAATCAGCAGATAACGAAAACATATATAGGAGTAATTGAAAGACCCTGAAAACAAAGAAACTACGCACACAAAACATCCTTCACAAATAGTAAATATGTGAAAGTGCAATGCTTACTAAATATGTATGAGTAATTAAACACACAAAAAAAACAAATCACACCAAAAATGCTATTGACAATAAGGAAAACAGTATCAGCATACAACAATAAATACATAAACTTTAAATTAATTATGATATTTTAGCAACAATAATTAAATAAACAAATCTTAACAGACGATTTTAAATCTACACCACGTGACCGCGAAATCTACAATGGAAAATATACTCAGCACCTGAAGATTGAAAGACATCTGGCCCTTTCTGGCAACAGGATGGTAACTTTATAATGACATTGCATTGAGAATGTTGAGTTATTTATCTGCAGTAATTCTACCATTAAGCGTGATGATAGGACCAGAAGAATGCCAAGAAATTGGTAATACCGAGTTCTGTAAGTTTGGTAGTGACGGATCATAGACTTCATGTAGTGTTCTCCAGACAGAAACACGCTCGTTTTTAGGAAATAACGTGAAAGAAAACTAATTTGACCAAATAACGTTTTTTCCATTCTTCGAGATTCTTAATTCTATGATCATCACACCGTTTTGTTTTTTTGTTTTTTTTCGCAACTTTTTGTTCGACTTTGTGATCAGAGGTTTAGGAATTGCAGACGTTCCAAGGATACCAGCTTCGTTGAGCTCCCAATGTACAGCGCGAGTGGAAACTGTATTGGTTTCTGAGTAATGAGTTCTGATGTCAAATTCCCTACAGTAGTTTTATGATTTTTTTGCCACAATTCCTTTTAAAACTGGTCGGTTTCTTTCGGTCAGCTTTGGATTCCGTCCACTATTACTCTTTACTGATAATGTTTTGCCTTGTTAAGTGTAAGCTGTCATGACCGAGTACACTACAGCTAGTGACACATTTAATAATTCAGACGTTTTCGTCACACATGCTTCTGTCAATCGAGCATCAACTATTTGCCCTCTTTGAAAATCCGACACGTCGCTCATTTTAGTATGTAACTCAACACTGATTTAATTAAATGGAAAAAAAGAGTCAAAGAATTAAAGTACTGGCCTATTATGACGGTTTGATGTTTTACAAATACCCGGAAATACCCGAATTTAAAAAATGCTGTTTTTGCAAGCTTCTCCCATTATTTTGTCTAACCCTGTATTTCTTCTTTAGATTCGGGTTGGTCAACGGGTTGTCTTATTGCAGTTTTGGTGCTGCTTTAGCCTTCTTCAATTTCCCTAGTTCCAATCTAAGTTTTCATGTCACTGAAAGGTGATAGCTTTCACAGTCGGTGCTTGTTTTGTAATGTAAAATTGCATTCCTGAATATTTTGTTGATATCGGTCTTTTGTTTCGCTTTGTGAACTTCTCCATGTCCATATTCCTCTTGGATGCTCTTGAAACCAGATGTGGCTTACTACCTCGTCATTTGACGTACACCATTGGAAGTATCTTTATCCGCGTTAATAATGAGTTCCTAGTCCGAATATGCCAGCTATTTCCCCATCCCTATCGTTGCTTACTTTACCACTCAGGTCGCCCTAAAACAATTATAGCTTCTTGCGATTTACACTGAACTAGCCTCAGAGTAGAACTTTTCATTTTTTTCTTCTTTACGTTCTGGTGTCGCTGCATACACAATTATGACGGTTATATTGAAAGCTTTTCCTTTCAATTTAACCTCAAGAATTCAGTCTGATAATTAACAGTATCCCGGAACGTATTTCTTCATGTCTTGGGTTAATATAAATCCTACTCCTGTTTCATTTCCTGCGTACATGATCCGGTAATTGTCCCCATTGTCCGTCCACCGGGCTTCGCATGCGCCTAAAATATTGATATTTAACCTGCTTATTTCCTGTTTTATCCACAGTGCTTTAATGTTCTAATATTCCATGAACCTCGAATTATATTTTTTTATGCGAACAGTCGATGAGTGGCGTTCAAATATCGCCTTTCACTCATGTCTCCTTTACCGGACGAGAGATCAATTCCAAGGAGTTTGACCCCCTTTATGTCGTGTATTATGTTGACAGTTTTATTATTTAGATTGTATTATGTATACAGTTTACATCTCTTACACATGTATCTTCTTACAAGACGAGGAGTTAATTCCAATAGATTTGACCCACTTTAACGCCATTAACATTCCCGTCCTTGATGCGACAATAAACTACATCCGCGTCTTGGGTAAGACGATAAACTACATCCGCGTCCTAGGTAAGACGACAAACTACGTCCAACAGTAAGGCCTCTGATCAGTAGGTTTTGAGGAGCATGGAACCACCTTTATATGGTGTTCCCATATCCAACCTGAACCGGGGTGGTAGCACCTGTTAGGGTCATAATTATGGGCAAATAGTTAACACCCAATTTTGTGCAAAAATAGGTTTTAATACAAGAAATACTTTGCAATAAAAAATATTACTAGCAATAATCTTTTAAGGAAAAATTATTATCAGCAATACATAAAAATACCAATAATACAAACAAGTATACATTCTTAAGTCGGATTGTACGCAAAAATATGAGTAATTGAAAAATGGTTCCTATATGTGTTGAGGGGTCCTCCCCCTTTTACACAAATGGACTCACCTAGAGTATACATATACTACTGCTGAGAGAACGAACGGGACGGGCAAGAGTCACAGTAAGGATGTGATACAGCAATACGTCGACACCGGGTGTTCAACCAGAGTTATAGTCGAGTCCAGACAGTGATATCTACGGCCTCAATTACAAAGACTATATATATATATATTTGTTTCCTACTAACCCGCATTACTGGAACTACTAACCTGCATTACCAGTTTGTATTATTACGTTAATACATTTATTTTCCTATATTCATTTTTTGCATTTGTTATTTATTGGTACCGGATTTCATCTCGGAATCCACAACAATATGTATGCATACACACGTTTTTTTTTATCAAACTATCGCTATGAATCTATTTAAAAAAAATTGTTGTCATTAAATGACCCACTGAGGTTGATATGCCATAAAACCAACCAACCATTAGCGTTCGTATTTTGTTTGTGATATATCATGATATATGAGGGATTGATAATGTTATAGTTTCACGTTGCCTTCTACACGTGGATATATTCAGACACCACGGCTAGTTAGCAGGCCTTTGACGCGTCAAGTGTTCTTCCGTTGTTTCTTCTTTTCAATCCAACTTTATGAACATTTAATGAGTCAAATATGCATTTGGATAGCAAGTGTTGATATGCATGAAAAACACCCGTGAAATTAGTTTTCATTTTAATCATTTAATCATTTAATCATTTAATCATTTAATCATTTAATCATTCAAACCTTTTACCTAATTCTCTATTAATTCATCTGCCAGTTCACGAAACTTAATTTTGCGAAAAATTACCTTTTAAAAATGCATTTGATGTAGCTGCTTTCTTGGAAGATGTTCGTTATCTTTGAAGTCAAAATATAATTTGTTTCACATTTCATCACAGCTATCGACGTGATACATTGTCTTTTCCTTGATTGAACCCCAAGATAAACGGAGCCATTTGCGCATTTTCTTTTGTCATTTTTTTCGGTTACATTAAGTAAACTTTTCCCTTTTCGGGGGAAAAATTAACTTACAAAGAATATGCATACAATTGGTAATTATAGCCGGGTAATGGTTAAAAAATATACAACGCGCCTTTTTCACTGCTACAACGAGTTTCGTAGAAGCTGGACTACAGACTTGTGTTGCATCACAGGTGGTGTGCATATCGAACATTTCTGAAGCTTTATGAAATCAATTATAAAATCTACATTCCTTTGAATATCTTATTCAAACTTTGTTAAATAAAGGCGTTAATGTTCAGCGTGAAGTCTATTTAATTTTCATTTCCTGTGCCATGTAGTAACTCAGATATTCCCATTTGAAATAATGTCAACTTTTTGGATACACTGTATAACGCTAATTAAATATTTCCGTTTTACTGTAAACGCCATTTTATTAATAACATACATAAAAAGCTGAGAGTAGAATTCATTACCTATTAGAAGCTGTTGTGTTATAATAATTCAAGGTGAGGACACACATACAAAATTTAGTCATAAGTGAGTTATAAGAAATAAGCAGCAGTAATTAATTGATTTTGTAAATATCGATTAGGAAAGGGATTGTCATGACTTACCAAACACGAACGTGTTTGGTAAGTCATAAGTTGACATCATTTAAAATGGTAATCTATGAGTTACTAGATGGCCCAGGCAATCAAAATTAAATAGACTTCACGTTGAACAGTAAAGCATTTAGTTAACAAAATTTGAACAAGATATTCAAAGGAATATAGATTTTATAACTGATTTCAGAAAGCTTCAGAACTGTTCGATATGCGCACCACCTGTGATGCAACACAAGTCTGTAGTCCAGCTTCTACGAAACTCGTTGTAGCATGACTTGCGTAACATTCTCCAGTTCCTCAGTGATTCTCTACTTAAGTTCCTCTAGGATTGTAGAAAGAGGGGGATATAGAACTGTCCTTTCACATAGCGCCATACAAAAAAAAATCACAAGGTGAACGTGATGGCCATTTCAACAGCACATTGTCATTATCACTGGCAAAGCCAATACATGTTCCTGGTAGATTCTAATTAAGTCCGCAGAGTATAGATTTTTTTTTATTTGTTTTTTATTAGTTTTTACACATTTTGTTAAAATTTGAGATCATTTGAGCGAGAATTGGCTACAGAATTATGTCAAATTTTGTGGGTAACCCTGTATTTTTCTACAAGCCTAGCGGAACTTCACCTTGTATTTTTTAAAAGAACTTTAGAAAATAAGTCTTACTAAAATGTTCTTTATACAGAAAATTTATAGAGACAAAAGAACAGTTCTGACAATTTCTGTTTCTCAATCCGTATGACGGATATTCAGTTAGTGCAATAAAAATTGGATAAAATATAAAGACACTTCAGATAGTTCCATAACATTGTATAAAAATGTTGCTGGTTTGATATTTTTGCATCAGCCACCTGAAGGCAAGAAGGACAGAATTATTGAGGTAAACACAATTTTTGGTAAATAGCGTTGGTTAATGTTACGAAATGTCAAAGTTTGTTTGACTTATTTAAGATTCAATTTTCTATGGTTCATCCCGTGAGTTCTAAAATCATCTGTAATCGACAAAACAGACTAGACCCTTTAACCAGTAAGTCACACTGAGGCACTTCACTATTATGGATAAGAATTATGGTTTCAGCTTCATTTCCAAATTAAATAATTCCTCATTTTTCTTACCATCAAAATCTGCTTTTTTTTTTTTTTTGCTTTTTTTTTCTCGGACAGAATACTTTCTTTTTATTCCTTACCTACATTTGCATCCTTAATTTGTTTTCTCTCTCGCCATTATCTTAGAATCAATCCTAAAACTTTTCCTTCTTCTTTCCCCTTTTCACACATTTTCACTCTAACCATGAATTGTCGTTTATATGTACAATGACTTCAATATTTTCCAGTCTACCTTCATTAATATTATACATGGCATTCAATGTGTCAGTGCTCCATGCGTCCAACAGCGTAAAAGTCTCTATTCTTCAAGTAAAAGACTTTAAAAGAATTGTTTAAATAAAACTTAGATATCTAAAAAAAAAATCATTTTTTTTCTCAGGACATTCAAGAATCTTTGGAAAAATGTTTAAGTATTGTCTTTCCCTTATAAATGGACGAGGAAATGTCATCACTACACAGAAATTTATTAATTTCTTTCTCTTTCATTCTCTCTCGCTCAATCTCAAACTTCTCCGGAACATTATTCAAGTTGTTGCTACTATTTCGTCTGTTTTCGAATCCTAACTAATAACCTTGTGTTAATTGCTACTGCTACTTCCTTTCTCTCTCATTTATATTGAACAACAACGCTGTTAATCCCTGCTACACTTTCTTTTTAACAACGTCTTGTTTCTATGCACTCAATCGTTGATACTACCTTACTTGCTTTTATAACATCGATCCTTGACCATTGCTAATTGTTAGGAATTTGGCATCTTCTTAGACTTTTCAATTTGTTTTCTTCACTCCAATTACGTGATTATTTATTGATTTTCTCCCCTAAATTTGCTTAATTAGCGCCTGAGATTAGCATATTAAATGTACAATAACCGTTAAATATATCACATAGTTAATGTGCAGTTAAATTCAGATAATATTCTAGGAACTTGATGCATCAGCTCAAGATGAAGATTAGAACTGATAGAAAACGCTTGCATTCGACAGTCTTCAGCGAAAGGTAGGTGACTGGGGAGAGCTTGGTTAATTTGAACTCGGCTAGCCTTGATTTTCTTTTTTAGGTCAACCTATGTCACATCTGGGTTGGTTCCTGTAGAACCCTCCCCTTGTTTAGGCTAGACAAGCTTTTGTGTACCTAGTTAATGTAAGTGTTGATCCCGGCTGCATTTTGGGTTATGATCCAAGTCGAGATTCCCAACCTCCCCAGTTTTTTTTGGCCACCTTTTCATCTTGACTGGGTCAGCTTTTATATCTCCTATGCTCGTATATATTTTCTCCTTTCCCACTCTCTTAGCGAGAGAGCTTCTTGATTTTGTGCAATGGGCAGAATATAGAGGCCTCTCTTTTTTGAGGGTTGGACGGGCCCTACTAACATCATTTATGTTTAATTTACTTTGTGTTCAAGTTTAGTTTGTTTTTGGGTTCATCTCCCTCCCCACTCATATTTAATCATCCATAAACTTTTAAGTATAAATTTTATAATCATTAGGTTTTTAATGGCATCGGGCGCGTTTTGTAGGTCCCCCTTGAGAGGATGCGGTATTATAGTGTACGGAGGATTGATTGGTGACGGACGAGTTTTTATGGTGAATGGGCAAATTGTGATGCATGAATGGGTCGTGAATAGGATTAGCTCGGTATAAGATAGTTAGTGATGACCAGACTTAACTCCTTCCCCTTTTCGGCCTTGTGCCATAATTGTTTATTAAAAACACAATAAATATCAATATTCTAGTAACTTGATGATTTTAGATATACTCATTCTTTTAGAAAGAGGAATTTATTTTGAAATATTTACTTAGAGTAGAAAATTGGGAAACTTCGTTTTTTCAAAAAAACTAATATTAGCTTGTATCCTGGCTGAAGACAATTAATGTTTTTATCCCTTCTGAAACTAAATATAGATTTTATCCCCCACGAAATCAGATATTACCTTCTATCCTATTTAAAGATGTGCATGGATTATCTTCCGCTGCGATTCCTTCTACCCTTTCCAAAAACAAGTACTGCGTTCTGAAATTAATTATAGATTCTATCCCTCTTGAAAGTTATTCTTATTGACTCTATCCCCTCCAAGTCTTCTGTCCATATCGAAGACGGGTTCTGCTTCTATCTCGACCGAAGCTATGAGTGGTTTCTCTACCATGGATACTATTGCTTTTATCTACCCTAAAAACGAGTATTACTTCTATCCTCTTTGAAGTTATGTTGCTTCTTTTCCTTCCTCGACTACATCCTACATCCTACTTGAATCAATGCAAGAAGCTATGCCTTCCGAAAACAAGTGCATATTCTATCCCTTCCGAAACTAAGCATTGATTTGGTCCCAACGAAAGCCAACTATTGCTACACTTATATATGAAGGAGTGATGCTTCTCTCCTTCCCGAAACTAATTGTTGATTCTATCACTCCCAAAGCCAATTATTGCTAAGATTATTTCAGAAGACAAGCAATGATTTTCCTCTTTTCGAAACAAAGTACCGTTTCTGCAACTTCCGATACTTTTGCTGCACTATCTTCCAAAGATAAATATTGGATTTGTCACCATCGGAACTATGTTTTGATTCTATCGCTCGTGAAGACAATTATTTGTGCTGTTTCTACTCGTTACGAAACTATGTATCGTTTCTGCACTTTCCGAAAATAAGTAATAGTTCTATCTGTACCAAGACTGAGTAATGTTTCAATACTCACCGATGCCAAATATTGGTGCACTCCATTCTGAAGATAATTCCAGCATTTATCCTTACCGACGCTATGCATGGCTTCTGTGCCTTCCAGAACCTAATATTCCTTCTAATCACTCAAGTGGTAAGTATTGCTTCTACCTACTCAGAATCTATGTAAGGCTTCTATCCTTTCCCTAGGCAAGTATTTCATTTATCTTCCCCGAAACTAAACAATGATTTTATTCTTTCTAAAGATAAATATCACTGATGTTCATTCAAAAGCAATGTATTGCTTTTACCCAATCAGAAACAAATTATGGCTTTTATCCTTTCCGTAGAAAGTAGTGATTTTCCAAGCGTAGCTTAGATGCGGCACGAAAGTAGGGGGCACCCAGTGAGGATCAAACTCACTACTCGGTTGTAATTGTTCTAGCGAGACAAGCTCGCTAACCATTACATCATCTCGAGATGCCTTTTTTTCCTAAGCGAGGATTAGATGTAGCATATGGCCAAAAGTATGGGACACCCAGTGAGGAACGAATTCACTATTCAGTTGTAACAGTTTTAGACCAGCTTGCTAACCATTACACCACGCGGAGGCGCCCCAAAAATGATTTTCTAAGCGTACGAGGCACCCAGTGAGAATCGAACGCACTACTCAGTTGTAATTGATCTAGCAAGACAAGATTTCTAAACATCACAACACGTCGAGCTGCCCTTAGTGATTTTCTAAGCGCTGGTTAGATGTGGCACAAGACCGAAAGTATGGAGCCCCAGTGAGGATCGAACTCACTACTCAGTCGTAATATGTTCTAGCTAACCATTATACAACGCCGAGGTGCACTCTTTCCGTAGAAAGTATTCTACTTATCTCCTTCGAAACTAAATATTG
Source organism: Acanthosepion pharaonis (assembly GCA_903632075.3). Taxonomy (NCBI): domain Eukaryota; kingdom Metazoa; phylum Mollusca; class Cephalopoda; order Sepiida; family Sepiidae; genus Acanthosepion; species Acanthosepion pharaonis. The sequence continues at coordinate 358,607 of CAHIKZ030004061.1, forward strand.
ATCTTATTCTCTCTGAAGACAAATATCAGTGATGTTTATTCAGAGGGAAATTATTTCTTCTATAACTTCCGAAATGCAATTATCATAGCTGTTACATTCAAAGACAGAAACTGTTTCTGTCCTTTCCGAAACTACGTATGATTTTGTAACTGCCGATACTATAAAACCTAAGTCTTTTAAATATGTGTATTGTTTTTATCCCTTCTGAAGTTAAGTAGTGACACTATAACTTACAAAGCCAATTATTGCTTCTGTTACTTCAGAAGACAGATATTTTATCCTCTCCGAAAATTAGTATTAACTTAATTACTTTCATATCCTATTATTCATTCTGTTACTTCGAAATACAGACACTTTCACCCTTCTCCGAAATAAGTAAAGATTATCGCACATCCATAGCCAATTATCCCTTATGTTACTTCGGAAGACGGAGACATTATCCCCTTCGAAAATAAGTAATGACTCAGGCACACCAATAGCCAATTAGTCCTTATGTTGCTTCCAAAGAGAGACATTTTTACCCCTTCCGAAAATAAGTAATGACTCTATCATTACCATATCCTATTATTAATTCTGTTAGTTCTGATGACAGGCACTTTCATCCACCTCCGAAAGTTAAGTAATGACTCTCTCATTTCTATAGGCAATTATTCCTTCATCTATTTTCGAAGACAGAAAATTTCACCCAACTCCGAAAATAAATAAAGATTCTATCACTTCTATTGCCAATTACACCTTCTGTTACGTCCGAAGACAGACACCTTATCCGCTCCGAAAAGAAGTAATGATTCAGTCATTTCCAGAGCCAATTATTCCTTCTCTTACTTCCAAAGACGGACACTTCCATCCATCCCGGAAATAACTAATCACTCTATCACTTCCATAGTCATTTTTCCTTCAGTTACTTCCGAAGACAGACACTTTAACCCCAACCCCGAAATTAAATAATGGCTCTACCATTTACATAGCAAAATTTTCCTTCTGTTACTTTCGAAGACAGACACTTTCATCCCCCTCCGAAACTTAGCCCTTTGATTTCATCAGGATTAGTCGTTTTTCTATTGTTTACTATTTAGGATTTTTTCCTGTTTTTTCTCAAGTGTTTTCATCTATTTTCACTTCGCTTTGACTTTGAGAGTTGGTGGCGTTATCGTTTTCCTTGGGGTCTCGCTTCTAACTCCGTAATCCTCTGCCTAGAGTGACTCTTGGGCCAGGTACAGAATGGACATTATTGTAATAAAAAATAATGATTCTAACCCTTCCAAATCCAATTATATACACTATCTCTTCCAACGATAATTACTGATATTATCTCCTCTGGAACTATATATGGGAGTTGTACCATAAGTATACTACAACATTTACAACAACAATGTATTACGCCGTATTCTTTCCAAAGATAAGTGTCCTTTCTGTGCCTCCCTATGCTAAGAATTGCTTCTAGCGGTTACGAAGCTGTTCTACCCCTTCTTATGACGTTTCAAAATTGATTTTCTGTAGTTTAGTATGTCTTTTGTGCCATCGAATAGAGGAACCTTTATCATCAAATTGATCTTGCTTATGACTGAAAAAGTATTTATGTAGAAATATCTTATCATATTTTCATTCTTCCCGACAGAACATTTATTCTTTAACAAGGTATGGAATTGTTTTTATTTGCCTCATTACGTTATGCTTAAAAATTAGATGACAGAAAGTAATACTTATTTTAATTTTTTTTTATCGGGCCAGTGAAATAACTCAAGTCATTGCTTATTTTTTATTAAAAAAAAATAATTTGAGAGTGTATTTGAAAAAAAATGAACAACTTAATTTATATTACTTTTTCCACTTAAAGCTTGTAAATATCTAGGTTAAAACCATTACTGAAATATCTTCAAACTTGCCTAAATTCATTGAGTGCATAATTTAAAGTTAACGGAGTCAAGAAATGGCAAAAACCAATTATGCCCATCTTATAGCAAAATGTAAAAAAAATAAAAATTTAGATTATTTCAATTGAGAAAAAAAGAGAGAAATATGTATGGAAGAAAATTGAAATCAGTAAGTTCAGAAGAAACTATTCTACGCGATCCGAATTTGTTCCTGCAGGCAGGTTCACATACAGAATCGTCCGATTAATATCAATTATTGTAAATATGAAAATTAAGTGCAATTTCAAGGAGATTAAATGGTGTACCAAGCAAGAATCTTGAAAAAAAAAACAGTATGAATCATGGAAAATATGCCTCATCCTCGAGAAGAAATAAATATTTGGGAGCTATAAAATACGAACGTTTTTAATAATTCAAATCAGAATATAATTCCTTACGATGACTGAAGGAGATGAGAAAAAATTATTATGAATACACACGAATATTTCTTTCGGGCTTTTTCTTTAAAATTCCAAATGCACAATAACATACAAACAAATAAGTGTGCGTGTTTGTGTATATGTACATACATACATACATACATACATATATATATATATATATATATATATATATATATATATATATATATATATTGATGTATGCTTCATTAAATAATATAGACAAGTGTTGCCAATTTATTTTAGGTAAATTCTTTTCCTATCGTCTAATACGAATAATAACATTATCATTAAACGAAGAAAGAAAATCACAATATTGATAAATATTTTCTAATCCTATCTAAGCTTTCGGCTTACATAAGCCATTATCAATGATGACAATTACATTACAATATATTAAGCAATACACGGACAGGACAACAAAATAACGATAGTCTGTTTCTGTTTACATGGAAATTTTCCAAACATCGAAAACTCGTGCATATAAGACGCTGGAAGCATCGACGTCACACATGACCACGCGAGAGTGAAAACGAGAAGTGTTAAGTATGGGAAGACGTTGGTATAAACCAATGGCTTGTTACCATTTATAGTCATTTAAGAATATTTGTGTAGATTTCATAGTTTGTTTTGTTTAGGTTAGGTTTCAACTGTTTTATGTATATAGCTTCAAGAATTTTTAGTTTTTGTTTATTGTTTTCATGTTTAATTATAGTTGTGTTTTCAACAAGGATTTTCCGGAATTGTGTACATGGCCAGGCATGTTGATTTAAATGCCTAAAAATGTTAGAATTATCATTCAAATGTAGTGTCAAGCATCGTAAAAGCGAGTCTGTTGTGTGACCAACATAAATATTATTTAATTCGTTGGAGATACAATCTCCCAAAGGGCAGTTGAATTTGTAAACTTTGTTGTTGTTGTTTTTTTTTTTTGTTTTTTTTGCAAATCGTTAACCGGGGGAGAAGAATCATTGCGAATAATTGAGTTGGATATACTAGATTTAGTGTAGTATATGATTAACTTATTTTTTTGCTGGGATCTGTTGTAGGTAAATTAGTATTTGCTAATTTTTAGTATATTTTCATCTTGCTTATAATTAGTATGCATATATATTTGGGCAGCAAACTTTCTTTCGCACATGTTTCGTTCAATAGGACAGAAAAGGATAATTTCAAGAATTTTTTTATTTATATTTTTATAATATTCTTGCATTTTCCGTTTGGCAGGAGTAAGGGGGTCTAAAAAATGTCCATAGTGCAAATTGACTCAAGCGCTGTCAGTGACTTCTTTCGCTATTGTCAAGGTGGTTTGTTGTTAGGTTTTGTTAATTTCTTTTGAATGTTAAATTTTAAGATAGAACTGTAGTCAAAATTATTAAGTTTTTTGAAAATTTACTTTACTTATTTATTACTTTACTTTATTTATTTATTGGTTTACATTCATTAATTTCACTTATTTATTTATTTAAATTTTTTCTTATTCTTAGAAAACTACCAACGTACATATAAACACAAGTAAATATAACAATAACAGCGAACAAAAAATAATAAAATAATAAATTATTATTAAAAATAACAAACATTATTATAAAATCGGCAAAATTGCATTCGAATCCAAAATTATTTCCACTCAGTAACCCATAGAATAATTCAAATCATAACCGTTTCCGCTCACTCAAATAACAGTTAGATAAATTAGGTCCACCCATAATGCCCCACTGACGAACATACATAAATAGTTGAGACAAAACACTACGCATATGGCCTGAGGATTGCGCTTCAGCATGAAACAGACTGTTGTTGACTTCAATCATCTACTTTATATATATATATATATATATATATATATATATATATATATATATTGTAATGAACGTTGACAAAGAGTTGGAGCTTACTGATTCTACAACATGCCCGGCGTGTAGACGCCTTTTATCGTCATCAATTTAGATGCGATACAATAAAGAACGGATGTGATTCGAACAGATTTCATCAACGCAATATATATAGGGTATTATCCCATATATATATATATATATATATATATATATATATATATATATATATATATATACACACAATGCCATGTGGTTACCCCTTTAGAACTTTATCAGACTAAAGTGAAGTCAGCGTTGATATAAATACACATGCGCATGAAGGAGATAGTGTTGTAGAGTGATTTTGCAGTGGAGGCTTGTATTTGTACTAAGTCGATCCTAAAATAGGTTCGACGTACAAAACGTTAGGAACTTGATATAATAGGCATTACGCAGTGTAATCTAGTTGTGGTCGCTGATACTTTCGTATTTGACTACCTGTCGTCCGACATCAACTGACTGACCCGTTACTCTTACTACTCCTACTTATTATAGGTGCGAGAGTCTATTAACTATAGAATAGGTGTGTTCCACCATAACAGATAGTATGCTGGAAATTTTTAACTTTAAATTTTTTTCAATATATTTTTGCGTAATTTAATTTACTTCATTCCTGTTTATGTTTTTATTAGTTTTGTTATAAATTATTCGACATTCTAATAATAGATCTGCCGGCTTCGGTCGCAAATTTGCTGCGGACGATCTACTGGTTAAAGAACTTCTTATGCAGTTTTATGTCAGTAAATTTATTCCCCTTTTAATTGAAGTAGCAATTTTTAAATCAATATTATGGTACAACTCAATGCGGTGAGTAACGATTATAAGTATTACAATGATATACCCTCTGGAAGCACCTGAATATTAAGAAATGGCGGAGTTCATATATGTATGAAATTTCCTCTTAACAAACCTTCAACAATGACTTAGTGTCAGACTACGCGAATCGTATGAGGAATACGCTGTTCACGATGATCTTGATTGTTTTTATTGTCATTGAATTAACCATTAAAGTGATGATTTATCGACAGCCTTAAGTAGACCTATCTTCATAGCGCTTCTTAAGAAGCCGGGTTGAAACGAATATAAAATGCATGAAACAATCATCCTAATGACCTATATAATAAAACTTATCATCTTAATTCTGATCATAATCACTGAGAGAAATCTCATAGGAACAGTGTGAGTTTGCCAAAAGACACGAGTAAAAGGGACATGATATTTATGTACAACATGTTATCAGAAAGAGTAATACAAATGCATAAGGACGTGTACATGTGCTTTGTAGATTACACAAAGGCGTGCGATAAAGTATGACACTAAATAATATCAACTATGAATACGGAACTGTTGCAACTCCTTGGCAACTTTGATATAGTTGGGAATGATATTAGAATCAAACAAGTACACAATTTTAAACATCTAAGGAGTATTTTAACAGGACGAAAAGTACGACACTGAAATACGAAGTTGTATTGGGATAGCCAAAGATGCATTTCAAATGCAAAGAATAGTAAATTAATTCTCTGTTATATTTTTTTTAAAGGAATAAATTCGATCACTTCATTGAAATTCTTTTCAACGTTTCTGTTGCCATAACATAAAAAATGTTTCGATATGTAAAAATAATATTACCCTCTATTATTCCCATTTTCTTTTTTTTAATTATTTTCCTCAAGCTATGATAAAAATTAGGATTAATTGCCAGATAAAGAAATGCCTCTACTGGCAGCAAACCGTCTGCATACGGATAGAAAATGAGTTTAGCAGACATACAAAATTAGGAAAGGGTGTAAGACAAGCATGATCCTTCTCAATTGAATTATTCAACATATACAGCGAGGCGTTTATGAGATAATTAGAAGTCCTAAAACGATTCCTTTTTGGCGGCCACAGTATCAACGTAAGATATACAGATGATACAGTGTTGATAGCAGGTACGAAAAGAAACTTCTAAGCCTCCTACAGAAATTAGTGAAGTAAAGCAAAAAGATAGAATGACACATCAGATGCAAGACAGAATGCATGGTTTTTATATAGGCCCAAAATGGAAATTCCAAATAGGAGATAGCAAAATCAAACAAGTACACTATTTTAAACATCTAAGGAGTGTTTTAACAGGATGGAAAGTACGACATTGAAATACGAAGGCGTATTGGGATAGCCAAAGATGCATTTCAAATGCAAAGAAGAGTAAAACTTCGCTAGAAACAAGGAATATAATATCAGGTTGGTGCAAAAGTAATGTCCGATTTATTAAAAATAAAAAGTCCATGCTTATGAAATTATATATTCGTTACCATAAAATCCTTTGCTATCTAGAACATCATTTCATCTGTCAACAAGCTTATAAAATGTAAAATCCTGAGGTTTTGAAGCAAAATATGAATCCAACACATTTTCACCCTTTTCTCTTGATGTCAACCTAAGACCATCCAAATGATTCTGTAATCCCCGAAACAAATGATAATCAAAAAGAGAAAGGTCAGGAGAATATGGTGGATGAAGCAATATTTCCCAACCAAGCTCTTGCAAAAGACTGTGTGTGGACAGGCTTTATCGTTATGGATTATGACATACTTTCTGTCCACTAAGGAAGGTCACTTTTGTTTCAACGCTGTCTTCAAACGACGAAGATAATCACAGTAGCTGTAATTGTTTGAGAGTTGTTTAACAGCTGTTAATGGACAATTCCTTCAATATTGCACCATACATTCAACATGATCTTTGAATGAAGTCCACGTCTTGCTTGTTGAACGGATTTTCCTCCACGACAGATCCACCATCGTCAGCGTTTAACGTTATGGTAAATGATCTACTTCTCATTACGTTTAACAGGCCTATCTAAAAATGGTCCTTGAAGGTATCGTGAAAGCAATTGTTCAAGACAAGCAACACGCTGTTGCAGATTCTGGAGACAGTTCGTTTGGGATCCATTTCCTAACGACTGAAACCTTTCTAATACTTTTTAATTAGCGTAGTATGGTTGTAAAGTCTACGTTAAATTGTTCTGCAAGTTCCCTTGTGATAATGGTGAGATTGTCTGTGATAACACTTTCCAACTCTTCAGAATTAAGTCGTTTTGAATGACTCTTTTTTTGATACGCTTTCAAACTGAAATCCCCACCTCAGAAACGGGAAATCCACTTCCTGCAACTTCATTCATTCACTGGATTATCGCCATAAGCGCTCTGAATAGACTTTGCTGCCAAAATTACATCGACACATTTATGAAACTCATAGAGCGAGACATGTCGAATATGATCTTTAGATGGAACAAACATGGGTGCAAATATTGCAAATATTGCAAATCATGAAAAATATATTTTTTATAATATGAAAGAGAATGCTTTAATTAACTTATTGTGATATTCCTTAACTATAACGAGAAGCACAAATTTTATAAATAATATCTAAAAATTTTTTCTTAAAATTCGGACATTACTTTTGCACCAACATGATACTATACTTTTAAGTGACATAAGTCCTCCTGTACGACAGTGAGTGCTAGATAATTTGCCAAAAGAGATTTGACGCAACAGAAATGTGTTTCTACAGAATGATACTGACGATACAATGGACCGATATGAGAAACAATGAAGTTTTAGAGAAAATAGGAACCAAAAGAAAATTTATACTTAACATCAAGAAGAGATCGTCGTAATTAATAGGGCGCATAATGAGGACAAATGGCTTCGAAAATCCGATACTTACAGGACTGCTTGAAACAAAGAGGGACAGAGGAAAATCACGCTGGAAAACGACTTAATGAGCTTGAGAAAATGGATGACAGAACATGTTTTAGGAGAAATAACAGATACAATTTATTAAGAGCTTCAAAAGACAGGAAGTTGTGAAGATCCATGATAGCCTTCGTCCTGTGGATGCCCCACACATAAGGAAGAAGAATTGGTGAGAGCTCACAATGTTAAATATGCTCGGTCACTATGAACATACTCGCAAATACATTCATGTTTCATAAACCTTTTGGTAGCCACCCCAAATCAACAAGTGGGTCAAATATATGAATGCATGTAATTATTTTAATCCACTGTAATGTCAAGGTGTAAACGATCATATCTATCTATAGATTCATTGTCTTTATGGCTATGATTTCTTAGGACAGATAAAGGGGAAGTTTCCTGTTGTTTTCCTCGTGATTTCGAATTCAGTTTTCCTTCTAGCTAGCAAGGCTAAAGTGCCTAATGTACATAGTAATTTAAATTATATTTGGTTAGAGATGGATTTTTCAAATATATTAGTGAGAAATCAAATGCAACTAATAGTAGGCAATGTGTGCCCGGCTCTTGAACTATCACACCACCCACGCATCCTGTATATATGAATGTTTACCAAAGCCCCCTTCTAACGTCAGTACGCACATAAACCTCCCCAAATAAAAAGAGATTTTTATTTTATATTTAATATTAAGAAACCACCCACAATACTGCGTTTGTTTGTTTTATTGTTTCATTTACAATGAGACAAATAGTAAATTAATTCTCTGTTAGAATTTTTTTAAAGGAATAAATTCGATCATTTCATTGAAATTCTTTTCAACTTTTCTATTGCCATAACTTAGTCAAAATGTTTCGATATGTAAATTTTATATTACCCGCTATTATTTCCATCTTCATTTTTTTTTAAAATTACCCTCCTCAAGCGATGATAAAAAATTAGGATTAATTGCCAGATAAACAAATGCCTACATTTTGGATTATTCATTGATTCGTGTATTTTTTCTTTCTTTTTTTTATATTTTCAGTTTCGATGTAATATGTATGTCATAAACAGTAAAAAAAATCCTCTCATCATTGTAAACAGATGACGTAGGTATTTTATATTTTTAGAGGAAGTAGAAGCAAAAGAGAAAAAATATAACCAGAAATCAGAAAAAAAAACAATGTTTTTCAAAATTTCTTAGGCATAAACTGGTATAAAAAAGCAAGCTTCTCCATTGTTAATGATTGAAAGTCACAGTCATTTCTTAAAATTAATAACGGTATTTTTAAAATAAATAAATTTTGAAATTTGGATTGCCTGTAGCAGCATTTAATATTATTGTTTTTCTACTAAAATTATTTTATTATGGCACAAGGCCAAATGAAAAGAGGAACCCGTTTATTTTGTTTTATGTCATATAATGCTTTCCGACTTCGTTTAACGCCGAGTTCAATCATATTTCTCTTAGTTTTTCTTTCGATTTACAACCCGTTAATATGCAGCCAAATACGAAGATTTATATCTGTAATAAAAAGTAAATTTAAAATTATTTTATATACATCATTCTTATATTAGTAAGAAAATCAATTGAACAGCTTAAATTCTGATATATATATATATATGTTATTAAGATTTTTTTTTAATTTGTCTTGTGTTCGAACAAGTGTTTTCCTTTCTAGAGTGTGTAGAAACTGTCCAAATTTTCTGTAATTCCGGGCACTTTCATCTATTCACCTATACCTCTAGCCATTATCAAGGTTTTTTTTTTTTACTTTTTAATTGGTTGTATGGGTTATGAGTATTTTTCTAAAGTTATAGGGATTTTCTTTTCGAACATACCACATTGTGGCCGTGTTCGTAGTTAATATTATTGAGTGTGGACTTTTTCTTTTTTATTATTAAATCTTCTTTTTACACGTAGATGAGTTATATATATATATATATATATATATATATATATATATATATATATATATATATATATATTATACTTCTAATACAGATATAGATAAAACAAACAAGCACAAGCATAGAGATATAAAGACACTGATCAAGTCTAAAGTTAAGTAGTGATAAGCTAGAGTAATTAAAGTGATTTACGGCAATCAACCTATCCTCAGTCTAACACATAGTTATGGCTTTCTTTTATTCAAACTGATGGCGCCAAAAAGATAAGATTTTTCCAGTGATACAAGTCTTTGATAAAGATTTTTTCCATCTTCACATAGTATATATGTATATAAGATATTTTTAATAATCCGTATATACATCAAAAGACATATATCCATATCCATATATTTATATTTTTTGTGATTTGAGATTTCTCTTAGAAAAGCTCATTGTTTTGATGGATTATATTGTTTATTTTAACATTATCAAACAAAATGAAAGAATTCGATCGCCTTATTTGTTTTGTAGTATATTTGTATGGCCAAGATCAGTCCATTTGCTCAAATAGTGTTTCATCGAGTATGTCGTCTTGTAATGATAAGGAAAATTTGAAGTTGTAATTTAAACCTTGGCTCAAACCTCTTGTGCCAGAAGCCAAATACGTTAATTTCTAATTCACCAGACAAAATCTTTAAGAGTTTACATATTACCTGTTCAATGCTAATTCTTTATAAGGAAACATTCGGTATTCATTGATCAGTACTGCTGTCAATTGAAATTTATAAAAATCTTTTTTCATTAATTTTTTTTTCAGGAAAATATTTTTCTCAAGTCCAGTAGGTGTTATCGTTCTTTTCAGTATTAATGGAAGTTTTTTTCCTAAACGTTTATTTGAAGTAGTGTGGAATGTCTGCATATTTTTTTCTTCGAGTTACATGTTCTATACATTTTAACTGTTGCTGTTTTTCAAAATCCTTAACTGATGTAGTTTCTGTTATTTGATACATTTCCTTGTTCATGATTATCGTTTCGAAGAAGTATGGGCTCAGTCAAGGTCCACTGACTTAACTCGTTCAAAGTCATTTTTAACTGTTCATCTGAGAAAAGTTTTGCATACATCTTATAGTTGAAATAGATTCAATCTCAAGTGTCTATTTTATAATGTGATTCGACTTTTCAGGTTATTGTTTTGGTTTTGTAGCAACTTGCGGTATTGTGCAAAACGACATCTGGCAATGTGTGTTTTCTGTGCTGTCAAGTGCATATGTAACTGTATCACAAAAGAAAAGCTAATCGATTAGATATTGACTGCAAATGCTTTGCACTTTGGTAAACGTTACAGTCGAAATGTCCATCTCTCTCTCTCTCTCTCTCTCTCTCTCGGATACCCTAAACGTTTCTGGTTTTGCTGCTCACTAATATTATTGTTTGAAATGGTTTAAGATGAAATATCATCATTATTTTTATTGGAGTGTCAAAATAAAAAGCGATAGTCAGACTGAGCAAATTTATTAGTATAATTATTCATCGCTGGTGTTTTTCATCTTCCCACACAATGTCTTAAAACTTTAGAATGCATTAAACTATACAGTATTAAATACTCTTCTGATAATGGATTCGAAAATTTAAGCTTGTGGTCCAAGCGTTACAAAAATTGACGTTTTTTTTTGTTTTGGTTTTTATATACATCCTTTTTGTCATCCAAAGAATTTTTGTCCCGATTCCTTCATTATATCACATGTGTATCAAAATATACACGCATTCTATTTATTAATACCGATTCTATTAATTCTTCAAAACATGGTAAATATGTTTAATACAGATTCGTAATAATAATAATAATAATAATAATAATAATAATAGCTAGTAACGCGTATTCGAGTATATCCGTCTACTAGGGCGGCTAGCCAATCCCTAACTCAGACGCTCGCTCAGGCGAATTTGTGTTTGTTCACACCCACAGAGCCAACCTGTAGCTGACCTTGCTTGCAGTCTCTGGGAGGGAGCGTGCTATCTAGCGTGATCAACAATCTGAACAAGGTCAGAACACGCAAACCCTCGGTCACAATGACTTGTGACTTCGTGCTAGTACAGCTATCGACAGTTCGCCAAGTGTTCCGTCTACACAGTTTCACTTACAAAGCTTCGACCAACCCTTGGAATGGCTTTCACGCACTTTCCAAAGGTGCCGCATGCTGGGATTGTCCACCACCATCAGGATAACATCAGGAAGTCTTCTTTCTCATAAATCAACCATGGTGAGATTCGAACTCGGGTCACATGGTCAGAAAGAACAAATTCATATTGAAGTTTAAAAAAATAATTCTGTTTAAATGATCTTTTAAGCGATTGTAATAGTCCAAGGAAGAATATTACAAGATTTTAGCTTGAACAATCTCTCACCTGTTTCATTTGTACAATTGTCAAAAGCCTATTTTAATATTATATCATGGCCCAATTAAAATAGATGCACTAATACATGTAAAAATTATTATGGTAATAACAGTGAAATTAAACTTTTCCATATAGGAAATATTCGGCATTCGTTGACCAAATGACTAGCACTGAAGTTAATATATATACACTGCGTGCCAAATTATTATCGAGATAACTTTTTTTCTAATATTTCAAAAACCGTCCAATCAATTCACACAAAATTTTCACACAACGTTGGCAACACATGGTGCCAGTTTGTTTACATTGCGCAAATCAGTTCGAAAACATTCAGAGATTGCGCATGTCAGTGTTGCTAACATTGTGTGAAAATTTTTGTGAACTGATTGGACGGTTTTTGAAATATTAGAAAAATGTTATCTCGATAATAATTTGGCACGCAGTATATATATATATATATATATATATATATATATATATATATATATATATATATATATATATCTTCTCTAGACAGTTTTTTCAAGAGATTAGATTTCTAAACAATAGTATCTGTTATCGCCTATCTAATACTAATGGAAGTTTTTTTTTATTCTTAACCCTGTGGTTCCTAAACTGTGCGGTGCTTCTCAAGATAACAGGTGAGGCGAAATGATTGAAAGACAATCTAAAATTTAAAAACAGTTTTAAAAAATATACATGCTAAAAATAAATATGATTTCAAAATTTAAAATATTATTATTAATTACTTGTAATTGTATGCATGAGTCCCACTAAAAATAGTTATAAATAATTATTGACCGATTTATCGTTGTGATATTTCTGTGATATTTATTCAAGTATTATGAATGGAGTAACTATGGTCCGCAAATTGGAGTTGAGAGTTATCAATGATAATGGTCTGACTTCGCATCCGCGGTTATCTCCCTTTAACACTTCCTCTGTTTTTTGGGGTTTTTTTTTAAATTTTCAATGAACTTTCTATCACATAAAATTTGGTGAGGTGCAAGCAAAATTTCATTCCGAAAGATGCGACCTAGAGAAAAAATACGTTTGGGAAAAAACTGTCCTAAACTTTTGTTTAAGTTAATGTGGGAAGGCAACATGTTGATGATATGATTATCTCCCCTTCTTCATACCCGTGATAAGAATTTTTGTGCTGCTGTTAATAGTTTTCAAGTGATGTGGTATTTGTGTGATTTAGTGTGACCCTTCGTTTGGGACTTTTTGCACCAGTCTCCTGTAGGATTTCCAAAAGGAATGTCTTCCTTAAAACCTAAAGGATTCATTCGCTTGAAGTCATTATTTGAAGGTTCGTGTTTCAAAATGCCACCAATTTATGAAAAGATGAGAGTCTCAAACACAGCGAAGTTCCTGAAATATATCTTTAATCATTCCGACCTAAAAAATGGTATGACTTTTAGCACGTTAAGTGAACTGTAGTATATGTATGTATGTATTTATGTGTATGGGTGCGTAGCCGAGTGGTTAGAACTTTCGCTTTCTGATCATGAGACCTGGGTTCGAATCTCACCACGGTTGATTTGTTAGGAAGTAGACTCCCTGATGTTAACGGAAGCGGGCGATCCCAGCGTGCGTTTGGAATGTGCCTGAAAACAAGGTATACCCAAGCCTTGTGTGTGAAATTGGGTAGCCGGAACCATTGGAGGCCGTCGATATCTGCGCTAGCACAATGTCACAAGTCATCGTGACCGAGGTTTTGAGTGTGCTGGCCTTGTTCAGATTGCTGATCACGCTAGATAATACGCTCTCTCGAGAAACTGTAACTAAGGTCTGCTCAACATAGTTGCAGTATAAACTACAGGTTGACTCTGTGGGTGTTGAACTAGCACAATTATGCCTTAGCGTGCGTCTGCAACAGGGATTGGCTAATAGAGGGGTATCTTCGAATACGAGTGGACACCTATTATGTATGTATGTATGAATCTATGTAGCTGTGTGTGGCTTTGCATTTACGCTAATTCCGGACACAAACAAGGATAGGACAATACAAAACATTAAAAAAGGGAAATGGTAAAATGGACCAGCGAATACAGGTAGGACAATTGCACCTCCAAATTTCAAACATCCATCGTCTCTCCAGCCCTGGAAAATAGTGAATTATTGTGCAAAACGATATAATATCTCCGCCTTTTTCTCATTTTCTCTCAACGCCACATTTAATTCGAACATGAAGTTAGAGCGTTTAACTATTTGGTTTTTCTAAATTTATTCCACAAAAAAAAAAAAATGCTGAATTTGTGCCTTTGGAATTTTTAGTCAAGTCTTTTGGTTTCAGGATCATAGTAGTGTAAAAATGTTTTAAAAACAATAAAAGTCTTTCAGGCAAAAACTATAACAAACAGATCATTTAAAAAGCTCGAAAATCAAATCTCATCACATTATATTAGATTGTTACATAAATTCTTTCATTTTTTTTTTTTTTTTTGATGTAGCTCTGGATTGGTCCGATGTGTTGCCTGCTTGTCAGGTATCAGCCATTTTTTTCTCTGCATCATATTCGCGTAAATACACTGTGTTTGTCTTGATGATAATACATTAACAGAGTCTTTATTTATATGCACGAGTAACCGGGTGTCGGTGATGCAAACTGCTGGCAATGGAGAAGCCGTGGAGTTTGTTTCTTTCGATCAATGTATCTGATACCGACATTCTGGATCTTAACCTTTGAGTGAAGGTAACGAGCGACAGTAACATGAGAGCTTGATATCTTCTGAGACAATTTCTTCGTAGTCTGGTGTGGTTTCTCTTTAATCAGGGCATACATGTTCTTCTCATCAACCAGAACGCAAAGATGAATCAGAACGAAAAGAACATTTCTATGCCATTCTGTCGGTAATGAAGTCATCTCTGTACACAGCACAAATGTCTCGAGCAACTTTGGCAGTTCTGTGACCTTGATTAAATGCAAATAGAAGACTTCGAACATGCTTGTCTACTTGACTTTCCATCTCATCAGGGTTTCCAACTTGAAATATAATGTCAATAGCATTAGGATAGCCAGAGTTACTAAGAAAGGAAAATGCTACGAAAGATTATTTTCCGACATCTTTCGGAAAACATCAAGAAAAAACGCATATATGTAACAACGTAATAGTTTCAGGTTGGAATTCAAACATTTTAACAGTGACTTGTCTAGATAATTTTAATAACATTGTAATTTTTTAGCCGCTACATCAATGTCATGGACATGATTAAGAATTTCAGTAATTGAAACCGTTGAAGAACTACTTAGTCGCTACGAATCTGACGTCTTAACTCCAGAATGAGGCAACAATGTTTCGCTGTTTATCATAACCAGCGCTTTTTGTCCAATGTTTGGATAATTCACTCATGATTTTTATTTAAAATTTTCTAAGGATATATAAATCTTCTGGGTAGCAACCCAGATAAACTCCCTCCCAGAATATATGCGAATATAGCATCGCGTAATCTAGAATCAATATGAGTGAAGCTAGCCTGCTTCATACCCAATAGCAGTGTTCACTAATCTTTTCTCAACAAGCGCACTCTTTGGACGCAAACATTTTTGTCAACGCATAATATAATTCGAGTTTTCAGGTTAATGGCTGACAAATTAAATTTCAAATATTATATTGAATTCATCTTTCATAGCAAGATAACACTTAGCTATTAGTGCAAAATTAATTTTAATATTGTTTTCATTTATATTATAAATGCCAATGATTAAAATGTTAAAAAATATTTGATAGCTTATCTCAATATTTGGAATGTTATCATTAACTTTGGTATTTCTGCTAAGTTTCTCATTCTAGGTTCCATGCTGCTTGGAAGTAATCGTAGATTTCCTCGTTTTGTAATTTGAAGGCGATTTCTTTGTTTAATAATAAGCTATGTAACTTCGTTGAAACCACATTCAGTCATATAGGAAGTTGGAAAAGCAACGAAGAAAATTTTGATACCTTACCACAGCTGGAAATACCTTTCAGAATTTTCCATTTGTTGAGAATACTGAATAATTTTTTGAATAAAATCTGAAAAAATGGATAAATTCGCCACTTGTATCCGCCAACTAAATAAAAAAAAAACGTCCTAGTGTCCACTTTAAACTCAACAGAACCCACAAGGGGTCGCTAGCGCCCACATTGGGAAACACTGTTCTAAATGATACCCCGTATGCAGGTTATATCCACTTTTCCGATTATTATCCGTAAATGTCTTGACTCGCTGATTGATTATACAAAGCAGCATTTGTCAGTCACAAAAATGACTACTTTCAATCATTTTGCCAAACATCAATAAGGATATAGTTAGGCCTAATATTGTGCAAAGCAAGGAATCAGAATAAAAGCGATGACTACATTGCGCACAAGAAATATATACAAATGGGTATTATATATACTATTCGATGATTAATAGCTGTGGATACAATAATATTCATTTTATTTTATAGGAAAAGGAGCGGGTATATTCGAGCCAGGGAACATATATGCTATTCAAAGTTAAATTTATATTTATTTTATTAATTTGCCTTATCTAAATTATGCACCGTGCATAAAATAGTCTGCTAAGGGTCGATATCTTATAATCGCCTCGTCATATTAATGTTTTTTTTTTTTTTTTTTACCCACTTGGTAATGTCGAATTAAGTTTCCTATAATAAACATATAATGCTATAAAAGTATATGTAAACAAATTTGAATCCATCCAAATGTATCCATGATGACTAACGGAATAAGAGGTTCATTGAGATTAAAATCCGTAGTAGTTCACATGTAATTCAGATGTTATGGGTGTGACGATAAACTACATCCGGCAGCAAGGCCTCTAATCGGGAGATTGGAGGCTTTGAGGAGGGATGAACCATTTTTTAATTGCGGTTGAATCCAGGTCTACCCTTACCCGGGTGGTAGCACCTGTTATATTCCCAATTATGGGCAAAGAGTGAATCTAAAAGAAAACACTATGAAAGTGTATGAATAACAGCAATAAAATATTGATATAAATATATCAGAAACACAGTTTTATAGCAAAAATACCGGCGTTAATTTTTTATACTAAAAGTACCAGCAATACATTTTTATAATAAAATGACCAACAATAGGTTGTATCTGTGGTTGAAAAGATATGTAATGTCAATCGGCATCTCCAGTTACCTTGATCTATTCACTATCCTTCTCCTCATCCTTTCTTCTATCATTCCTATCTTCTCTCGCTCCAAATCTTCTGCAACCCCTACATCCTAGTGGCTTCCCGCCTTGCTCGGGGCGTAATGCTTAATTTTTTTTTTTTTTTTAAGCCATAAAATTGTTTACAAAATATTTAGATTCCGTCATTAAAGGTTGGCATGACGTTAAATAAAATCAGTTAAATAACCAACATGAAAAACTTTCATGGCATTAATCCACATAGTATTAAACAATTTCTTAAATCAAACTGTAAATAAATTTCAACAAAACAAAGTAAAACGCACATATCACCCTTGTAATTATATTCACACCAACATGTATATGTAAAAAGATGTGCATCATCTAACATGTAGTTCAATAGTGAAAGTAGAATAACTTATTATTATTTCAAAGCTAAGAAACCTTAATTTCGGCATTAAATGACAAATATCGCGTTGATATTTCGTTAAAGAAACAAAACAAGAGATGGTTAGATACACACAAGGCGTAATTAAGCCTCATGCCAAGAGAACTTCTTAAAAATATGTTTTGCAAGTCTACTTTCTTTAACAAGTTCAAAACTACAAGTTATTAATGTTAACTGTCCTCCACAGCCATACTTCCAATATCCACACGACGAATTACATTCGGTAGAAAGGCCTGAGAGAGATTGAAGGTATTAGAAGTGTGGTACAAACTCTTAATTGCTGCTGACCCCAGGTCCACTATGACACGGGAGCGTAGAACATATTTGTGACCCAGCTATTGGAAAATAGTAAACCCCCAAACAAAACTCAAAACACATTTAGTATATATATATATATATATATATATATATATATATGTGTGTGTGTGTGTGTGTGTGTGTGTGTGTGTGTGTGTGTGTGTGTGTGCGTGTGTGTGTGTGTGTGTTATTCTACAATAACTTTATCAAGACGGCTCACTCTACACATAAATGATGCCTCGTCCATTGCAAAACATCTGCAAAAACAATCGTGTTCATATTCACAATTTAGAAGAATATTAGTCGAAAATACCTGTATACTTTACCAAGAAAGCAATAAGCAGGAACTAAAAACTCTTGATGCTATCTTTATTTAAAAAAAATTAACTAATATTATTAACAAACTATTAACTATTAACAAATTTAATTATGAATATAGTACAAAATTTCTGAAATGCTTATAATATATATTTCTTTAGAAATATCTATGTTAAAACTAAACATCCTTTATAAAAACAAGCAAATTATAACCTTCTAACAAGAATTACATCACTTACATAATTTTTTTTAAAACATGGTATAATTTTAAAATCACCTTTTGTTACTGTGCGCATGACTGGAATTGTTAATGGTTTATCCACAAAAGCAAATATTTATTTCAAGCAAATTCAATTATTCATCTTAGACATCATAACCGTAAAAATGATATTGTGTCGAATGTACACGGAAAAATAAAAATGAATTAATATAACCATGGTACCTTTCTTGCTCTCTTTAACCATGAAACAACAATACTTATATAAAAGGGTGTTCCAATTACTTGTACAGATTTTAATGTGAATTAAGTTTAAGCGTCTAAAGATTTTCTTCTCTTTTTCTTTGAGATTTGGCGGATATCTTGGCGATATTATTGTCCACCCATAATTGCCGTGACTTAAATAGTATGATCCAATAGTGAAATAAATAAATTTTCACCAATAACAGTGATTTATTTATGCTGACTTTTGATTCGTCTTAATGAACACCCTTTATACATACATACATACACACACACACACACATACATATATATATATATATATATATATATATATATATATATATATATATATATATATATATATGAAAATTTCTCCGATTTAATCGGTAGAGGAGACAATATTTATGAATAAAAATGACAATAGGAAAACTGGTAATTGCTGAGCAATTACCAGTTTTCCTATTGTCATTTTTATTCATGAATATATATATATATATATATATATATATATATATATATATATATATATATATATATATATATATATAAAATTCAGTATTTGGGTAGCGACCACACTTTTATGCAAGTTTTGTTGAAAATGACTGAAAAGGTGTTGTGGTTGAGTTTTTTATATAATTTTCATGTGTTCATATATATATATTTTATATATATATATATATATATATATATCAATTATATAAAAATTGTCCGATTATATTTCCAAGCATAATTCGGCTATACTCTTAGCCTTTATCATGAATGAATTTTATTTTTCTTTTAACTGAATATATGGAAAACAATATATAGTACAAAAAATAGTGCATGCATATACTACTAAAGTCCCCTTCTATGACAAAAACAGAAAATTTGCACTCAAAATAATGGGGTAAATATAAAAGTTCTCTCAGTCCGTGCTCCGGTAGCTATTATATGTCCCACGTTAAAAACAATGTTTTTAAAAAGGTTACGATATTTATATTTTAGCTGAGAACAAAAATGAAATCGATAAACTCAAAATTTCATTCGAAAAGATTCCATTCTCAAGATTACTTAAGAACTCCCATTCTTGGATATTCTTGTGGAGTCTAGTAATAATACATCCACTACTTCGTAATATTAAAAAAATAACTGACAAGTAAAAACACTTGCCATCTTAATTTTACGAGTCAATGTTCTCTCAGATTTTAATGTAGGTGTTATTAAAAATGATCTCATGAGAACGCGCAAGAATTTATCCTTCCACCCGCTTTTATTACAGAATTTAATAACGTAAAACAAGCGCTTGTTAATAACGATTTTCCAAACTATCTCATAGATTACCATATAAGACTTTTACTTTCTAATGTAACCAGTAGCAACAATGAACACACCGAGAAAAACTATAGCATTAACATTTTCTACAAAAATCGACTGCATTCTAACTAAAAGCAAGACGAATCTTCACTCAGAAGTATCATAAAGAAAAACACAACACCATATGACAAAAACAGGAAAATTATATTAATTATTTATTATAAAAATATTAATAAGGATAACGTTATCATTAAAAATAATAATTTACCTACAAGAACCAATATTATTTACGAACTTACCTTAAGGATCTGTGTTCGTCACCAATACAAATTTTTAAATAATTATATTGTTTTATATATATATATATATATATATATATATATATATATATATAAATGACGATTGTGTTTTTGCAGGAAACAGCCTGTCGCCTCTGAGTGTTGATTTCAACGTTCAATTTTATATTTATATTTACATACGCTCTGATATTGAGCACTTTATCCCATAAATATAGCACATCTTAAATCTATATTTCTTCACACACACACACACACACACACATATATATATATATATATATATATATATATATATATATATATATATATATATATATATGCAAGTTTCGTTGAAAATGTCAGACAATGTTTGAAGTTTTATATAATTTCTCATATATTCATAAAATTTGTTTCTTTTCAGGATATAAATTATATATATATATATATATATATATATATATATATATATATATATATATATATATATACTGTATATTTTATTTTGTAGCTATGATGAGAAAAGATATATATATATATACTGTATATTTTATTTTGTAGCTATGATGAGAAAAGAAATTTATTATACCATTTTTATCAGTTGATTTTTCGGTGGACACTCAGTTTTAAATTGCTGTCAACGCTGATATCTAGGAAATATAATCTATTGTTTTCTTCCATTTCGTATGTAATTTCAATTGTATGTGCGATTTTGCTTACTTTACAAGATCATGAATGTCATTATCATGGGGACATATTAATAGGGTGTTATTAGTATATCGAAACTATATTGATTATTTGGGTAAAATATTTTGGAAAAAAACAGTTAATCCAAACTTTTGTTCATAAAATTATTATTAAATGTGAAATACAATTGATTGGTGATGAGGCTGCAGATTATTTTGTTATTTAAGCTCTTAGTAGATAGAGGCTTATTTGGTTTATTTAGTTATATTAAAAATAATTTTACAAATTTTGGGGGCGTGTTCCTCTCGTCAAAATAAGGACAGAAGTTCATATGTACGCAAATCCTTCGTTTTTGAGTTATAAAGTTTAAAGAAAGTTTAATTTTGGCGCTGTGTTGATATGTAGACTAGGTTACATTAGCCATTCGTGTACATGTGTGGTTATTCTGCCTTCGTTTAATGCGTGTAGAAGTGAGTTAACTGAGAATTATCCAGTTCAATAATGGCGAGATATTTATATCATGATTAGGCAAATATGATTTTCGCATACGTTTGCGAGAATGGTAATGGACGCGAGGCTGCACGGCTATATCCGATTGTGTTTCCAGACCGACGGCAGCCGAGTACATCAAATCTTTACTGCTGATTGTCGTCGTTGTGTTGAGACAGGACCGTGGTACCGCAAACAATGAATGGAGAAAGCCCGAAATCCGCTCGTACGCATGACCACAAATAACACATTCTACAGGCTGTTGGAGACGATCCATTATCAGCAGTGGCCCTAGCATATCGTGCATCTCATAGGGTACTTCAAGCAGCTCCTGTATCCGTATCATTTGCAACGTGTGAAGGGTTTTCAGTTCTGTTTACGGGTGCGGAAATATTTGAAAGAGATGGAATAACAAATTTTCACAACCAATAATTGTGGTCGGATCGGAATCCCCATGGGACAATACAGGCTAGACACCAGCATCGGTTTACGATTAATGCGTGGGCTGGAACTGTAGGTGGCTAACTGGAGGGTCTATATGTTCTTCCAGTACGTCTTACATAAGCTTTCTACAGGTACTTTATTTCGAACACACTTCGAACCTGCTAGATGATGCACCCTTGCTAACATGAAGACGCATGTGGTCTCTCTATGATGGGGCCCCAGCACATTTAAGCACATCTTTCGCGATGCACTGGTTGACATCTAACATGAAAGATGGATAGGTAGAGGGCCGGTTCCATGACCTGCACGTTGTACCGTACGTAATTCTTTTTTTGATTTTTATCTATGGAGCCACCTGAAACAATTCGTTTATTTAGCAGACTTTAATCGTGCAGAGACGCTTCATCAACGTGTCATAAAAATGTCCGAATGCTTGGCAATCACTCTTGGCTATTATCAAGCATAAGTTTTATTTTTACATTTAGCTAAATGTATGAGTTGTGTAATGCATGTATCTTGAGTTATAAGGATGTTTTATTTTCCAAACACAGCCGGCACATTGTGGCCGTGTTGATAGTTAATGTCATGTTGGCTTTTTCTTTTTTATTATTATTAGGTCTTTTTTTTTTTTATCTTTTTTTACATGTATATGAGTTTATTATGCTAGTATTTTCTACTAGAATTTTGAGATGGAGTCTGGTAGGTTTTTGTGTGTGTTTAAATGATTTCTAATGGAGTTGTGGCTGGATAGATATAATGTAAGTCGTCTAGATAGGTATGTCGTAGTGTGACCGATGTGATTGAAAACGAGTATTAACCGTACGATCGGCGAACCTACCTATTCCTATTAAATCTTAAATATTGTTATCGGTTCAGTTATCAATACATGTGGCTTACTTTTTACGCTTTTTAAAGAAATAGCAGTGCCGTATGAAAACGCCATAGTGTTATTTTTTCAAAATAAGTCTGCCAATTTCTATTGTAACAAAATAATTCCGTTAGGAAGAAAATTATTTCAAAAATAATAATCAGGGTGACGTACCTAATAAACAGTGTGGCATTGGGGTGAGGATTTCAGGGAAATGCTTTGTGTCTGTGTCCGTATTTGGTATACAAGAGTCACTGTCTAATAAACTCCCTATTAACGACCTAGGTAGCTATTTCTTATCTATTGGTCCTGTTTATTTATTTCAGTCAATTACTCTATCTTTCTCATTATGCCTCTATTTTTCCGTATTTATTTCTAGCCTTATACGATATTCTCATTTAAACCTATTTAGTCAACTTCTCATCATCCTGAGATGGCTTCCCTGTGCCTTTCCTGTCAATATTTTCATGTCCATTGTTTTACTGTGCTCTCTTCCTTGGTACCTTGACGGCATTAATTCGAGCGTACTACTCGATTGGCAACTGATTCTCATCGTTTTACAGTTGAGATAGCTATATATAACCGTAAGTTCTATTCTAATTCTTTCTTTTCTCGTACCTCTCACATGTAAAAAAACGCTTCCGATTTTTTGCTTACCTGCCAACTACAATCTTCAAAAGTTGAAATGCGGCATCAATCATCATCTTCTCTATTCCCGATTCCTGTTCTTTTATTGTACATTCTCCTCATTAAAGCCTTCCCTTTCTATTAAAATTCCATTAAGATCTTGCGTCTTAGCGGCATTGTCGCCTTGCTTGGGGTGATATGATTAAGGAAAAGGTACGTATCTATTAGTTTTGCTAGTTTTCATTCTATAAATATTTCCAGCGTCACTAAAGGAAAGAAAATGAATAAATAAAGAGTCTACAGGAGTTTTAGACAATCAGACAGAAGTTGGCAACTCGTTGTATTTATACGTGCGACTTGTCCACAGATACAGTTCTTTCTCTCTTTGCCCTTTCAAAGAATGACACATCGGAACCGCCATCTTTTCTTTTCTTTTTCTTTTCTCATTTTTTTTTCATGCGGCATATTCTCACTTAGGTAAACATTGTTAATGCCTTTCATATGATCTGATTCCACCTCAGTTGGTAACACATTTCCTCCGACTGAAAATTTCCAACTAATGTCTTTTATTTTGGTTTTCTTTTTTAGAAATGTCCGAAATTCCTTTCCTTCCTGTTAATATTCTCGTTTTTTTTTCTTTTTCTTTTCGTTCTTCTGTTGTTGTCTCGGTGCTCTTCAATGTTCCCTCAACGACATTGTTCTACTTGTTTATTTCTATTACACTGGATAGATTTCCTTTTTTGGTTTGTTTAGTATACTTTCTTTCATGCTCAGTTAAATCATTACGTGCATAACGCAGGTGCAAGAATCAATCGGTCTTTCGCCTCCTCCTACTTCTCCTCCTCTCTCTCTCTTTCTTTTAGTATGGCTGTACATGCGTATATATGTATGCATGTATTTACATGTGCATATGCGTATATACGTATTTGTGTTTATGTATATTTATTTCTGCATTTTATTCGCTTATGTCTAAATTCGTTCAATATTTGTTTTAACTTTTTGACATTCTACTATATATATATATATATATATATATATATATATATATATATATATATATATATATTACCATTAGACACAGAAAAACTACCTATTATACAGGGAGAAAGATTTATTAATCGCTCTATTTCACACACACACTCTCTCTCTCTCTCTCTCTCTCGTCCTTTATATATATATATATATATATATATATATATATATATATATATATTACCATTAGACACAGAAAAACTACCTATTATACAGGTGAAAGATTTATTAATCTCTATTTCACACACACACTCTCTCTCTCTCTCTCTCTCTCTCGTCCTTTATATATATATATATATATATATATATATATATATATATATATATTACCATTAGACACAGAAAAACTACCTATTATACAGGGAGAAAAATTTATTAATCTCTCTATTTCACACACACTCTCTCTCTCTCTCTCTCTCTCTCTCTCGTATATATATATATATATATATATATATATATATATATATATATATATTAACATTAGACACAGAAAAACTACCTATTATACAGGGAGAAAGATTTATTAATCTATTTCACACACACACTCTCTCTCTCTCTCTCTCTCTCTCTCTCTCGTCCTTTATATATATATATATATATATATATATATATATTACCATTAGAGACAGAAAAACTACCTATTATACAGGGAGAAAGATTTATTATCTCTCTCTCTTTCACTCTCTCTCACTCTCTCGTCCTTTATATATATATATATATATATATATATATATATATATATATATATATATATAACCTCCTTTCTGTATAAGTATTACAGGTCTTCATTCTCCTTTGTCGAATTATTTTATTGAATCGCCATTTTTAATTTATATTTCTTTTTACTTTATTATTTTGTTTGATTCCTATTCTTTTGTTTTTGCATTGGCCAATCGATCAACCCGAACACATCAAAGCAAAGGCAATCACAACATTTTCTTTTCTCGTCGTAAATAACCTCTTGTTGTCACTTTTCTTATCGCAGAATTTTAAACTTCCTCTGCTGTCTTGATATAAGTCGTGAAGTCAAATAGAAATTTATTTGTCTAATATAGCGTAGTTTAATATTTTCAGTCCCAGCTTATTCGGAAATTGTAAATTTAATTTATGAATGTAGAAAAAAGAAAAAAAAAGACATCGTTTATATACCTATATATACATTGAAATATATCTATCTATCTATCTCTCTCTCTCTCTCTCTCTCTCTATATATATATATATATATATATATATATATATATATATTATCTTTTTATCATTTTTACATGTATTTGAGATTATTATGCTAGTATTTTCTACTAGCGTTTTAGAGATGGCGGCTGGTAGGTTTCTGTGTGTGTGTTTAAATAAATATATGAAGTAGAATATTTTTCCTCCTTTAATTTTGCCAGTATAAAACGGGATAGATCATGTTGCGTCCAGTGATAATAGAGTTGAAATATCCCAAGTTGCGAAATACCAACTGGAGATGCAAAAATCAAGTATGTTTTCTTTTATGCACTGGGAACATGAACGATCATGACTCTCCACAACCTCATATCTCTTAGAACACTGAGCAACGTTTGTTCTTTTCCCATTACTCCAACACTCTGATCCGCAATCCATTTACACAAGGCCGTCGGCTAGGTGATACGCTGACGTATCCTATCTTTGTTGTACGCGATATGCTCTGTGAGAGTCAAATTCTCCAAAACATGCTTTCTCGTTAGGTGACCCCAGAAAACCCAGGAGTTTCTTTATGATTTTTGAGTATAAGTGTCCTTTTGTTCCCATTGTCTAGAAAACTCATTGAACTTTGTTCACGGAGGATGGAAAATGCGATACCGGAATAAGAAAGCACAATGGAATTGCTAAATATGTCTTTTAAAATCTAAACAAAATGCAGTAAAAATCATTAAAATTAAATTAGAAAACAAGAAATAGGGCTGAACTACTGTGAATTATCGGCACATCGCCTCCCGATCAGTTAGCGAATGTTGTACAATCTCTTCACTAATGATGAAAACAGTTCGGGCAAGCGAAATGTGGTTCTACAGTAGGATGCTGAGAATACTATACAGCATATCAGTAAGGAGGAAGCTTCAAGGGAAATGGAATTTAAAAAAAGAGCTAATACCTACAATCGGAACGAGAAAGTTGAAATATCTAATGCACATAATGAGGAAAGATAAATTGGAGAATTTGAATCTCCCAGGGCATATCGATGGTAAAACAGATCAAGTGAAAACAACGATAAATCAAACTTGCATAGATGGCTGCCAGAACAGGGACTGGGGTAGATAGTGAAAAGAGTAATATTACTAAGAGAACTAAAGGATAAGAAGTTGCGGAGGG
The DNA here is from genome assembly GCA_903632075.3 of Acanthosepion pharaonis. Taxonomy (NCBI): domain Eukaryota; kingdom Metazoa; phylum Mollusca; class Cephalopoda; order Sepiida; family Sepiidae; genus Acanthosepion; species Acanthosepion pharaonis. Next base: position 385,485 of record CAHIKZ030004061.1, read on the forward strand.
CTAAATTCGATCACGTCCTATAGAGACACGCTATGAAGAAGAAGAACTATGATACACAGACATTGGGTATTTGTTTTGACAGATAATGCTTGAAACTAGATATAAACCAAAATTTCACCAATCGATCTTCAAGACAAGCTGATCTTTATTTGCTTGAAAGATCGTCACCATGAAACTGCTGCGGCAATCCCTACATACGCCACGTTAGGCCACGATTGACAGGCTGAAAATGGGAAAGTCTTCAACAAATAAAGAAAAACGAAATCATCGTTGATGATGATAAGATTTGATTTGTTTCTTTAACGGCATATCAACTCCTTTTGGGTCATTTAATGCCGAACTTTAATTTTCTTAGGAACTTTGAAGCAATAAAAATATGATATATGTTATTCTTGCTTGCACAATTGAATACACGATAGATGATACTCAGCTTTTGTGCATATACATGTCTGTGAGGAGATGAACAACAGAAGCGGTGACATGTGTGTTTTGTTGATATTATATTTTGAAATACAGTATGAGTTCTTTAAGAACGTGTAGACTATTATATGGATTAATGTCTTGAAAAAGTTCTTTCATAATGGTTGTTTGGCTGGTTAGTTGATTTTTTTAGCGTATCAACCTCTTTTGGTTATTAATGGCAGAATTTAAATAATTTGAATACCACTTTATGGCTTCAACGAAATATATTTTGAATGCAATTCCATGCCTTCAACTAGAGAAAAATTTATTGTCGGTCATTTTGCTATAAATATGCAATTTTTTTTAATTTTACTATAAATACTTTTGGCAATGTCTTAAGCAAAATATATATTGTTGGTATTTTCGATATAAAACAATATTTTTATACTTTCAAGGTGTTTTTCTTTTGCTTGAGCGTTCACTATTTGCGAATAACTTATCAAGTGTTACCACCATGGGGCAGATTTGGTTCCATGCTCATCAAAAGCCTTCAATCTCCTAATCAGAGGCCTTGCTGTCGGAAGAATTTCATCGCCAAATTCAAGAATATGTAAACAAGAAAGAATAGATAGATAGATAGATAGATAGATAGATAGATAGATAGATTTGATCAGACTGTTATATATAGATATGAATAGAATGAGATAGATTTGATCAGACTGATATAGATAGTATGAATAGAATTAGATAGATAGATAGATAGATAGATAGATAGATAGATAGATAGTGATGTGGACCCAAAGTCAGGACCACGGAAGGAAAACACGGAACACGGATTAGAGGTGAGAAAGATATATTAAACAAAAAGGTTACAAAGATAGTGTAAGTGTAAGCGGAGCTTACTATGTGCTAGTGTCCAATATTGGTAGTCGTACGCGGCTGATACTACGGTATTAGAATACTCTCTCTCCACCTCTTCTTCTTCTCTCTAGAGTGTTATGTCGCATACTTTATATAGTCCTGGAAGAGTCTATGTTGTAGGTATGTTACGGTCTCACAACAGATAGATAGATAGATAGATAGATCGATAGATAGATAGATAGATAACGAGAAAAGGAGAGAGTGTAATTAGGCAACAGAAATTCGATTGAAGAAGTGTGTTTTTGGGGGTTTTTTGTTTGTTTTTTTTTTGTTTTTTTGTTATTCACCGGACAAGTTCCTTCTATTTATTGTTTATTGTAGTTTATCCAATATTCGAATAAGTTGTTCCCTATCGTGATCAAAAATGGTATTGTTCGATTGAGTCGATCGTTACTAGGAAGTAATGTTTTCAGTAACTTCCTTAATGATCTTCCTGATGTCACCATTTTCTAAGGAGTTATTTATGCAAATGGCACTACCATTTATTCTTGTTTCAATACCAAATTCCCCAGTGCTGACAACGTATACCTGCCCGCTGCTATTAAAAAGGATATCAAAACAGTGATTAATTGGAGTAGTAAATAGCTTATAAATTTTAACGCCTGCAAAACAAAACTGATTAACTACCATAGAGAATCTTTTCTGCTTGTCATCAGCATGCTTGATGATAGAATCCCTTTTGGTCTCAGGATTTTGACAGACTTGAAGTGGAGCGACTACACTGAATTAATTGTTGCATCTGCTGCAAGGAAGGGCGGGTCTCTGTGTCGCGGCAGAATCTTTTGTCTTCAGAGTCTTGCACATTTACAAAGTTACCATTCGTTCGTGCATTAAATACTGCTGCCATATTCTGGCCTGTTGCTCTTACTATTAATTCTTAAGTTCTTGACAAAATCCGAAGAAGGATTCTGTAATGTAATCAATCCTGACCATGCATCTCGACTTCAATCACATTCACTGCGACGTGGCGTGGCTTTACTCTGTTTTTTCTACAAACATTTTCATGGCGACTGACGTGTTTTTTTTTTCCTTGGTACCCTGACTACATGAATTTAAGCGTGGAACGTGATTGGTATCTAGGTGTTACCGGTTTACTGTTGAAATAGCTAAATGCAACCGCCACATCAATAATTTCTTTTCCCTTCTGCTTCCGTTTACTTGCTTCAGTGATAAATACAATCTTCAAAAATTTAAATACAACGACCATCGTCATCTTATATCTTCTTGAACCCCGTTCATATTCCGTCCTTTCCTCAATCCCCACATCACACTTCCATTCTCTGTAACCCTCTGCGTACTAGTGACCTTTCCGCCTTGCTTGGGGTGTATCCCCGAGGGGAAATCCATTCATCATGATTGGATGTAGTTCGGGGTCTGATTGGCGATTATGGAATGTAATTATTATGGTTTTGGAGGCATTAAATCTAAATTTGGTGCTAGATCAATGTCATACCTGACGTACCTTTTCTATTATTAATAGACTCCCCCATACATAATTAGTAGTAGCAGTGGCTAGTTGGGCTCAGTGGTGTTGAGCCAGTCAGTCGATGTCGGACATTAAAGTATCAACCATCACAACTAGATTGCTGCGTCATTAACTATTATTTCAAGTTCCTAATGTTTTGTACGTCGAACCTAGTTTAGGACGACTTATTGAAATACAAGCCTCCACTGTGAAAACTACTCTACAACAATCAGATAAGTGACCAGCTGCCAATTTCTGATCCTCAAGAGGTTTACAGGTGCTCCCTTATATAGCCGTATCATTGGCATAGTTCTTCTGGTGAAAAATATATAATGCAGGTTATATGTTCTGAATAGTAACACATTTTGGGGCCGTTGCTACAGAATTATCCCTCTCTAAGAACTATCCATTTATTCAGAATTAATATTCCTATTAAACGCTTCAAATCAGGATTAACAATCTTGATAAGTTTTAAGTGGGTGGTTATGTTTGCTATGTAAATTCATTGTGAATCAATCCTCCTACGCGAGACATTAAATAAATAGGTAAACAAATAAAAAAAGGTAAGTAAATGAAATGATTAATAATAACAATAATTGAAAAAGGTATTTAAGAATAGGATTTAGTTTCATATTTTGCAGCTGTTTTGAAATTAATTAAAATTTGGAATGTAAACATTATTTTAACACATCACAGGAAAAAGGTAATTAAAGATATGTTTAAATAATGTGAATACTGACTTTCTGAAAGGTTTTTAACATGAAATTATTTACTATTTTGGATGGTAAGAATATGCTTTCTCAATGGGTATGTGTATATTTGTTGTTTTGCATGGGAGGGGTTCTTTTACAATGATTTTATAAAACAAAATTGCCTCCCTTTCTTAAAATTTAGAACATTTAAAAAATATATTTTAATATTTTTCCTGCAACGTCCTAAATAATGTGTTTATTCTATAGAAACATGAAAAGGTATTTTAAAACAAAGACATGGTTTGAGTTTTTCTTTAAAACATACCCAGTCCAATAATGGTATAATTTACTATATCTATATCTGACTATATTTCTGAGACGAGGTATTGCAATTATTTACACGACGTTTCAGCCGTTGTAAGCTCCTGCCATTTTCAGGTGATTGGAATTTCGAACTGATCCCTTTAGTTCGTCCACGGGGGTAGACTCCACGTTCTAATTCCACGTGCCATATCTCTTCCAGATGTCTCAGTTATTTCCCTTTAACTTAAGTCTCCAATTTTTGTTCACCACTGCAGTAGCCAGGTATTGTACTCACACCCCTTCAGGACAAGTCACTGCATCCAACCAAGGCCTTTATCCACTGGAATATGTGTCATTGAGGGAAATCTATCCTGGTGGACGAAATAAAGTGTTCAGTTTGAAATTCGAATCATCTGAAAAAAGCCGGAGCATACAACGGCCGAAACGTTATGAATATGTCAATAAAGATGAAGACAACAGTCCGAACAATGTCAATAATGTATATAATTTACCAATATTAAACTTGTTAATAGTTACATTATGGATTTTTATAATTTGATGAGGTGTATGTAAGAATAGCACCAAGACTTGATTAATTACAGGTTTTCTAGGAGAATATGATATTTATGTGACCAATGTAAGAGCTTAATGTTGTTATGAGAAAACAGCAATAAAAATCTTCCATGTGCAATGAGAAATCATAAAAACGTTATACTAAGGAGGATTTTTAAGACCATGACCAATCAGCAATTATTGTTTACAAATATTAAACATTTTATAGTAAATTATTAATCTAAGATGCTTGTAGTAATTTTGATTTATACCAGTGAATACTATTTTTATTGGATTTTTTTATGTTTTTACCAAGTTGTCATCTGTTAACGATAGGATACCAAGATAGTATTTGTGCCATTCCTTCTAAAATTCATTACGGCTAATTTCATTTCTTTCTCGTTGACATACATAATAAGATAAAGTATCCCTTGAAGCCATTATTTTAGATGTGTTAATCATGTACTCCTATCATCTGTTTTACATCGGTGGGAAAATACACCTTTGTAATTAGGAAGTTAAGATTGCAGTATTTTTCGTCTTCCCTTAAATTCTCAATAGAGAGTTTATATAAACTGTACTTACGTAAAGCTTGGAGATCCTTTAAAGTGTTCAGCTAATATCGCCACAATATCTCTCTCTCTCTCTCTCTCTCTCTATATATATATATATATATATATATATATATATATATATATATATATACGAGACGCGGGGTTGGTCATGTGTGACGTCAGGAGCTGCGACGCGATTTTCGATCCCGTGTCTCGTATACACGAGTCATTATTGTTTCGTCCGTGTATTGGTTGATATTTTGAAAAGTAATTGTCATCTTTGTTAATGGCTTATGTAAGCCGATTGGACTTAAACATGTATCAGTATGGTGATTTCCTTTCGTCTTTCAATGATAATGTTATTAAGCTTATCAGACAATATGAAATTAAAATAAATAGACAAAACTTGTCTATATTATTTAATGAAACATGCATTAATATATATATATATATATATATATATATATATATATATATATATATATATATTATGGGCAGTATCCCTTCAGGATATAGGCGATCATGGTCCTCCACATCTTCTTGATTCTTGTAGCTCTTAATAAGTTTTATCCTTTTGTTATTTCTCCCAAAGACTGTTCTACCATCTATATACTCCAGCTCATCAAGTATGTTACGCGCTGCTTTAGTATGTCATTTTTGCCCTCAGTCTGTCCACAAGTAACAGAATTTCTTAGTATTTCTTTCTCATTTAATTCCCCAGAAATTTCAACTGTCGCTTTCTGATTTCAAGTATAAGTTTCATTTGCGTTTTTATTTTCTCTAAAACTGCGTCGTTTTTCACAAGTTCGGTCCATGGTATCCTCAACATCTTTCTGTAGAACAATATTTCTGTCGGTTCTTCATTTTTGAAGAGATCGTCCGGCATTCGCTGTCATATAGGACAGTTCAATACACTTTTTCTTTATTTCTAACGAAATCATTTTGTCGCTTAATACCCTGCTTAGCTTTTGGAATGCAGCTTTGGCCATCCCAATAGGTCTTTAGATCTGTGTCGCAGTTGCCGTCATCTGTTAGAACATTTCCCAGATATTTATTATTTTTTTTTTTTTTGTATTTGTTTGACTTTATTATCCCCGATTTTGGGCACTTCCTTTTGTTGATAACCATGCGTTCTACCCTTTTTGTAGTTTTGTATTTAGTCCTTTCTTCTCGCTTTCCTTCGTAAATTCTGTAGGAACTTCTATAGTTTCCTTTCCGTGTCTGCTTTCAACAATGTGTCATATGCATATGTTACGTTGTTAGGATTGTAGCTATCAATAATTAATCTTGTTAGGATTTCTCTCATGACTGCCTCGCTGTATAGAGTGAATAAATCCGGTGAGAAGGGACATCCTTGTCTTAAACCCACTTCTATTTTTTGTGTACCTACTGAACTCATTTTCTGTTCCTATGCAGAAGGTTTGCTATCAATATATGTACTTGATTAATCTAATATCCTTTCAGAATATGTCAAATCTGCTGAGCAGCTCCAACACATATATTTTGTGTAGTTTATCAAACGCTTTTGCGTAATCTATAAAACACAGGTACACGTCCTCCTGAATTTGCATTGCTCTTTTCTTCTCTGCACTGCTCTTGTACTATATCCGGTCTGATTTTGATGAGTTTTATCATGTGGCTCATTGGGCCAATAGAACGATGTTCACATTCGTTTGCGCCTGATTTCTTATACAGTACTATTAAAATAGGTCTTTTTAGGTCTTCCGGTATGTCATCACCGTTGTAGATTTCATTTATTATTTTTGTGATCTCGTCTATGCCGAAACCAACTAAGTATGCAACTATCTATATTACGATTACGTTTGGCTCTGCCATTTTGTTTCTTTTCAGTTTTTAACAATGCAGCTTCCACTTCGGTTTTTAATATTTCCAATCAGTCGATATTTCTGTGTATTGCCGGTTGTTCTCTTTCGTCGTGGAAGAAGTCTCCAATATATTCGTTCCACCTCTGAAGAATTTTCTGTTTCTCTAATATCAACGTCCCGACTTTGGATTTTATGAAAGCCTGTTGATGAGTATGTATTTTGTCCTGTTAGTTCTCTTATTTTTTTTTATGCATTTTTATCTGTAAGACTGATTCTTTTTATTTGTGCACATTTTTCGTTG